>CM076581.1:1188784797-1189095168 GCA_034641835.2 Pinus albicaulis | reverse complement strand
ATTTCTAATTTAATATACTCGATTTAATTGTAATACAACGAGCTTAGAATCTAACCTTACAATCAAACTCCGAATTCCAAATGAAATGGATTCAGACAATAATTCAATAACTACGCTATATTCTGCAATATTGTTTGTCGTTTGACCGAGGCTTACCCCATGCATAGATACTAACTCGTCAGTGGGTGAATAAATAACCCAAGCTGTGGAAGAAATGTTCCGTGTAGTATGACAAGCACCATCAACAAAACCATGTATGTTTGAAAATACGTTGACATCTGCAATATCAATATTAGTAATCCAGATAAGTAGGAATAGTAGTAAAAGCACACTTAATCTAGGCACACGTTTCTAATATACAGCACACCATCTAAAAACTAACTAATCTACACAAAAAATCAAGCGTAATATTTCTTCAAATAAAGCCCATTTGTGGGTTTTCCTAAAGAAACTCCATTAAAATCAATCAATTCATAGTCCCCTTTTGCAAGCTGTCGCTTGAGAATATAAGGACCATGCCACATGGGTTCGAATTTCCCAGCGCCTAGCTTATCGTTAGCTTGATCATATAGCAAAACTAGGTCTCCTTCTGAAAAAATATGAGGTGTAACACTTCTATCATACTGAGTTTTCATTCATTTCGCATGAGTCTCGGTGGCTAATGCAGTGGTACGCCGATTCTCATCTAATTGAGCTAAGTACAAAAAGATTTTTTCCTCCTCAGAGGTAGCTGGTAGTAACTCTATGGCTATTTTGAGTGTTGGTATCTTGCATTCAATTGGTAATACCGCTTCTAAACCGTAAACCAGTTGAAAAGGGGTAAAGCCTATTGATGTTTTTGCTGAGGTCCGATATGCCCAAAGTGCCGAAAAAATCATGGTATGCTAATTCGATTTATGAATGTCGATGATTCGTTTGATCATGGTGACTAAAACTTTATTAATCGCTTCAACCAGACCATTAGCCTGCGGATAATATGGTGTATAACTGTCATGGCACAGACCAAGTTGGTCAGTTAGCTCAGTCATCATGATGTTTCGAAAGTGACTCCCGTGGTTAGTAATTATTGCTTGGGGTACACCAAAACGAGCAATCACATGATTGAACACGAAAGTAGCTGCAATTTTTCCATCTGCCATAAATGTAGGCATCACCTCGACCCAATTGGTAAAACAATCTACTGCGAGAATAATATACCCATGCCCCCCGGCCGAGTGAGGGTTACATGTAATTAATTCAATGCCCCATTTTGCAAAAGGACCGACAACAATTATAGGGTGAAGAGGAGCAGGTGGTGCATGCATATTTCAATCGAAAATTTGACAATTATGGCATTTTTGGACCGCATAAATACAATATTTAAATAAGGACAGCCAAAAATAACCAGCGCGCAATATCTTTTGGGCTGTGGCATACCTAGACATATGACCGCCACATGCTCCAGAGTGACAGTCATTTAAAACCTTTTCGGCTTCTTCATGTGTGAGACAACGTCGAAAAACAGAGTCTACACCACGACGGTATAGTGTGTCGCCAACAATATGATATTGTTGTGACTGGAAACAGATTTCACGCCGTTGTGATTGTGAAATTTCAGGCCGAAAATATTGGGCCTGAAGATAAACAATTATATCTCGATACCAAGGATCAATGGTACTAATAAGAAACAAGGATTCATCCACAATTGGTTGTTCCGCCACAGTTTTTGTATCAGTACTTGGGAAATTACACATAAGTTCAACAAATATCAATGATTTCTTTGATTTGGATCTTTCAAATTCCAAGTCAAACTCCTGCAAGATAACAATCCATTTGGAGTATTTGCCCCCTAGCAATTGTTTGGTCAAAAAAAAATCATAGGGTTACAATTAGAAATCACTGTTGTTTTGCGTAAAAGTATGTAATGACGAAAATGTTGGATAGCTTGAACAGATGCCAAGGCCAATTTATCCACATGTGAATATTTGATTTCATTCGGATGCAAATTAGGACTAAGATAGTAAATCACATGTTCACTATTGAATTCATCTGCCTGAACTAAAACCATTCCTATCGTGGAAACGTAAGCGACGAGGTACAAAAAATAATCTTGGTTGTAATTGGGAGGATGCAGTAATGGTGCATGGGTCAACACGTTTTTAAGAGCATCAAAATATCGATCAAGGATCTCATCCCAAAAGAAAGGAATATTCTGTTTTAACAACCTGGTAAAACCTTTCGTTAACTCGGCGTAGTTAGGAATGAATCGACGTAAAAAGTTTGCTTTCCCTTGCAAAATTTGGAGTTGGCGAAGGGAAGAAGGAGGAGGTAAATTGATGATAGCCTCAACCTTCGATGGATCGACATGAATGCCTACCTTTGAGACAATAAATCCCAACAATTTTCCAGATTGTACACAAAAAACATATTTGTGAGGATTCAGACGAATCTTATAATACCTACATCATATAAAAATGTCTTGTAAATGAATGATATGATCTGATTTGCGCAAGGAATGAGTAGGAAAATCATCGAGGTAGGGTTTCATATTGTGTTTAATGTCATGAAATGCATAAGACATTGCCCTCTGAAAAGTGGCGCCAAAATTCTTAAGTCCAAAAGGTAATTTGTGATAAGAAAATGTCCCCCATGGACAAATGAAAGATGTTTTAGGTTGATCTGCAGGGAGTATGTTAATTTGATTGTAACCGGAAAATCCATCCATGAATGAAAAAATTTCACTTCCAGCACAATCGTCAATAATTTGATCGATATAAGGGGTTGGATAGTTGTCTTTTGGACAAGCTCAATTTATATCCCTATAATCGATGCATACTCATATTGTTCCTTGTTTTTTATTGACAGGAACAATATTAGAAACCCAATCCGTTAATGGAATTGGATAAATAAAACCTGCACGAAGTAATTTTTCAACTTCTGCTTTAATAGCGACAGCTTTTCTCGGATGTATCTGACGTAATCTCTATCTGACGGGTTTAGCATCTGGGTATGTCTTAATTTCATGAAAAACAATCGACGGATCGATTCCTGGAATTTCTTCATATGACGAGGCAAAAATTTCGCAGAATTCCTGAAATAGGGCTTTATATGCTTGGATTTCATCTGGTGTACAAGAAAAACCTATATGAATGTTTTCAACAATCCCGGGTTTTACTGAAATGTCAATGGGAACGATTGTAGAAATGTTTTCTAAATTTAATTCAGAATCAAAAGAGGAAATAGGATTCTGAGGTTCTTTGACGTAATCAGTAGTAAAAATAGAGGAAAAATGATTCTCAAAATGATCGAGATTAGGTAAAAACAAAGACCTATGATCTAGATCTTCCCATTGTAATTCATCGACAGACAAAAATTCACGAATTTGTTCATCAGTATTGAATACGTGGTGATCAAGATCTGGAATTGATGTCGAAGTTGAGCTTGATATTGAAAATGACTCCTCATTGATCACATTCACTGGATCTGATTCAGTTGAAGGAGTATTAGAAAATGACTATACAGTCTGATATGCTAACTCAAAAGGACTCAAAGGCATCACGCCATCGAAAGAATCCAGTTCCAATTCTGAAGGTACTATCCAAGGATCATCAAAGGAAATAGTACTTGATGTAATCATATTGATATTAGAAATAGGAGGTTGTACGTTCGGAGCAGGGAAGGAAAAAGTTCCCAATAAAGTAGAATCTTTAATTAAGCCTACCCTAATATCCTTGTAAGGGATAGTCAATTTTCCGATATGCTGGATACTATCAGTAGAGGCTAGGGCGGATGAATAATATGAAAGCTGATCTATTTTAACGATCTTTCCTTTATGAGGAAACATGATGAGATGAAAGATCAATGATACAACAAGAGTCATGGTGTAAGACCAACTGCGACCCAGGAGAAGGTTGTAATCCAGAGGGGCATCAACCACTTCCACATCTAGATTAACGGTTTTTCCTTCGACCTCTATTGGTAGATCCTGTAAAATACCATACAGCTAAAAACCTCTTCCATCAAAAGCTTTGAGGATAGTCGGTGATTGGTTAATTGTCAGAGAACCAAGTGATTTCCAACATTTTAACGACATAATACACGTGGAATCCCCTTCATCAACAACAGTACGAAAAATACGTTTTTTTTTTACTATTACCGGAATTTGAAAAGCCATTTGATGGGGTAGGCGGGGTGTAAAATTATCTAAATCGAAGATCATGAGGTTCGAATCCTGGGGGACCATGGCTCCTAAAGCTGACAATAGTAATTTTCTTTGGGCTGGGCATGATTGCAGCACTTCCAAAGCCGACATTGCTGAAGGGGAAATTGCCAAGTCTTCAACAATATTGTAATTCTGAGCAGCTCTCGCATGTGGATTGAAAGTTGATTTACGAAGTACACCTTTAACATGCGGTTTGATTACTAAGTCAGGATTTGTTTCTCGATCTGTAAGGGATCAGAAACTGAAGGAGATGTAGTCGAGCTGAATTAGATGTTTATGCTTCTTTACTATAATTTTTACTACCGTAATCTTGCGATCGCGTCGCAACCATGAAAATATCCTCTAGCATATTTGAGGAAGATCCAATCATATTACTATCTTGAGTAGGAAAGGTATCCTTCAAGACAGAAGGTATGGGTGAACCCTTAATGAATTTCGATATCTTGGCTCTACGTGGACACTCTTTTGTAAAATGATCTTCATCACAGATCAGACATGGATAATGAGGTTTTCGTTTTTCGTCAGTTGGTTCAGTTTTATCATTTTTATATTTTGAAGATTTTTTTTTTTATATTCTTACCACCAGTTTTAGGTTTGGTTGTAGATGATTCTACAACATGAATATCGGAGGAAGTTTCAACAGAAGAATCTCCTTTTGGTGAATCGGGTAAAGTGATAATAGGAGAAGTTGTCTTAGAAGATTTCTTCTTACTTTTACCAGTGCTAACAGAACCAATTACACCATCTGCGACATGAGAGCTAGAAGGAGTTGTAGTTAATTGACCAGGTCTTGGTAAATCGGGGATTTTATCATACAGAGTACCTGACTGGGTATATACAAGGTCAAGGTACTGAGCCTGAGCAATGACTTGCTCTTCTGTAACAATGCCTCCTTTGGCCACATCTTCAGTAATTTTGGGAAATAACAATTTAATAAACCATTCAGCCAAAATTTGATCCGGAATAAAAACCTTCACTAAACGCCTTCTACGTCTCCATTCATGAATGTGATTAGATATGTACATAGACATATATTGTTTTAATGAAGTCAGCAATTCCGTGCCATTGTCGTATCTGAAAGGCAACTGAAAATGGGTTAAGAAAGCAGTAGCTAATGCATTAAAATTATTAAAAGAGCCTCGTGGTAACTCAATATACCATTTGGCAGCTAGACCAAGGAGAGTTCTCTGAAAAAGACGTAATCGAATCGAATCATCGATTAGTGAATTGGATGCACACCAGAGGTGATAAGTCATAACATGATTAGATGGGTCCTCTCCTGACTTACCCTCAAACTTTGGAATATCACTGGGCAACTTGTTAGGCATTGGTGGCCAATACGGAAGATAAAAGATAGGATCGTTCATAAGGTGCAATAGATCAGGTAAATCTAAAGTTGCTATAAATGGTAACCGATGGCTAGGGTCTTGATAGCCTTGTGTGATCAAACCAGTTCCAGGAGGAGGATATCTAGGATATCCTGGAATTGGATGCGCATTGGGAATCGTGAAACCTCCTGGATAACTAGGATTAACCGGACCATACTGGGGTTGTTGAGGTATTTGATAAGTATACTTAGGGTACGGCTGATACTGATATACTGGATTTTGCGTAGCCTGTCCAAATTGATACTGTCCTTGGTACGATTGATAAGTAAATTGTGGTTGACTAGTAAGTATCATACTTGTACCAGCTTGTCATGTAGGCATTTGGATCGTAGTTTGAATTGTAGGTCTTGACTATGGTATAGATACTTGAGGAATTTGCATTGATACAGGGTTAGTAGAAATAGGAGTTACAAATACTCCAAAAATAGGTGTGGTAGGTTGAACAAAAGTTGCAGCAGTAGCAGAAGTCTGAGGCGGAGTCTGAGGTGTACTAGGCCTAGGCTGCTGAAGAGAATCAGGTGCAGGAACTTGAATGGTAGGCTGGACAGGTTGCTGGGTTGGACCAGAAACTATGGGTTGTCCAGATTGAGTAGGTAATTGCACATTGGGTTGCAAATTCTGTTGAATTTGAGATGGATCCCACACCATATTCATTCCGAAGTATTGACCCATAGAAGGTTGTGCATACGAAGGACCATAACCAGGTTGAACATAAGCTTGATAATTAACTGGCAATGTTCTGCTTCCTTGTAACAATGGTTGACCTGAAGGAGGTTGAAATCCTTGAGCTGGGTACTGACCTTGAGGTTGATAACCTTGAGGCGTGTACTGAATCTGGGGTTGGTATTGACCCTGAGGAATAAACTGACCCTGGGGTTGACCCTGAGGTATAAACTGACTCTGGGATGGACCTTGAGGAATAAATTGACTCTAGGGTTGACCCTGAGGAATGTACTGTCCTTGAGGTTGATAACCTTGAGGTATGTATTGTCCTTGAGGTTGTTCTCCAGGCAGATAATATTGTCCTACAGTTTGTCCTGGTAAAAAATTACCTTGAGGTTGCCCCCCAGGTGGTAACTAACTACCTTGAGGTTTCCCCCCAGGTGGTAACTGACTACCTTGAGGTTGCCCCCCAGGTGGTAACTGAATTCCTTGAGGTTGAGGATTTGGAATATTGCCAGACATCATATAAATCTATTTTGCATTCAATGTTTCAGTTTTAGTTTCATTTGTACTAGATGATAGCACTTGTTCAATTGGTTGAGGAGCTATCCCCGGGAAAGTACCAAAGAGCGACTGGTATCCTGAAGGAACAGACGGACCACCATATAAAAAAGTTTCCAGATATTGAGAAAACATAGATGACTCAATCGACATAGCTGATGAAGGATGATAACCTCTCGGTGTAGGGTGAAAAGGAATTTGGGGTGGTGAATAAGTAAGACTTGTGTTTTGTAAAAAAATTGTCAATGATAAATACCAAGCGAGTAATATATATTCTACACTTTGATGTTCTAGACTTCTAAGGGAGTAATATATGAGTAATGATGAACCCATATAGACACTAAAACGTCATGGTGACAAATTTCAATGTAACAGGTGGTTTGGCACACCATTTGGAGAGCTGATTTTCAAGTGAAGGGGATCTGCCTTTCACTTTGAGGATTTATTTGTTGGCAATATGATGCAATGTGTTGTCCTTGATGGCAACCCACTTGATGAAGATGATGGCAACCTACTTGATGAAGTTGTTCTTGATGGAATGTGTCTTGATGAACTTGTTAAATGATGTAAATCTGATGTATCTACAATGAGTACAGAAGGTAATGATGGAAGGAATGTTAGCATGTGCCAGAACATGATAAAAAGAGTATGTCTTAAGGCATACGCGGATTTGTCTAGACGAAGTAGCGTATGCACGCGGGAAATAACGTTCCAAGTCGCGTATGGGAAAAAGCGCTCTAAATTTGTAAAACCAGGGGTAACTACCATGGTATTGACCCATTGTATTGAATAATGGTTCGCCTATGTGATCCCGTCCAGGAATACCATTGGAAGTTATGTGGTTTTGGCTCATGGTATTGATAAAGGGTAAACTTATATAAGGAGAAGGAAATCATTGTGCAAGGGTGTGCATGAGTCTGGGTTTGAATGGATACTTCACTCTGAAGTATGTCTGTATGGAAAGTGTAACAGTTTGATGATAGATCTGAATTTGTGATGCACCTATGAAGAAAATGATGAAGAAGGGAATCTGAATTAAATGTGTATATCTTCTCGAATACATTGTAACGAGCTGAATGAGCGAACATGCATATGCCGAAGTAAAGGGTTAAATACTGTCATGAATATAGGTACGAAGAAATGTCTTGCTCTATAATGTACGAAAAGGTCACTCCTTTTCGGTTTGTCGCGCGAGCGGAACGCGCGTATGTACGCGGGTTTATGAAAACGCGTATGGGTTGGTACGTAATGTGCATATGTGTATGCGACGGACAGTGTGAATGGGAGCGTGTATATACCGTATATACGCGGTATCGATGAAAGGAAAGCGTATACAAAAACACGGGTTTTAAGTTTGTAGTATGAGATATAGAGCGTACGTACCCATTTGGTTTACTGCTATCTGTCAATGTATCAGTTTGATGTTTGATTGAGCTTAAATGTGTGGAGTGGGTCCAGTCTGAAAATATGATGAAACGTGGCCTGCAAGTTGTGTCCTAAAGGAAGCTTTGGATCCAGTGTGAAAATTGATGAAAAGTGGTCCATAGAGGTGCTGAGGGTTGTAGCCTTCAGTCAGGGGGTTGTAGCTCCCTTCCAGGTGAGGCTGGTAAACGAGAGCAGGGGGTCGTAGCTCCCTTCCAGGAGAGGCTGGTAAACGAGAGCAGGGGGTTGTAGCTCCCTTCCAGGAGAAGCTGGTAAACGAGCGCAGGTGGGTGCCTGCGTACTAGTATGAGTCTGTGCCAGTACATAGTTGTAAGATGTTTTCTTTATAATAAACTATTGAAGGTTGAGGCAACGGCAGCAGTGGTTTTCTCCCGACTTGGGTTTCCACCTAAAATCCTGGTGTTCATGTGTGATTCTTATGTGTGATTATTTACTTTGTTATTACTGCACATGTCTGTTGCTATATAAACATCTGATGAATGAATAAATGCAAGCATCTAAGTAATGAATTAATTGCATATTAAGATCTCTGCATATACGTGAGTTTTGTGAAGGGTATCCGCGTATATACGCGAGTATGATCAAGTAAAGTAGCGTATGGGTTTTAGAGCATGAAAAAGTAAAAATATTTGAGTATGCCCTAAATACTGATTCACCCCCCCCCCTTGGTATTTTTCCCAATAATTGGTATCGAACGTCAATACTGTAGGAAGCTTGATCAAGATTGAAGGAGATGCGTCGCCATGGGAATTGTGAAGGGATAAAAGAAGCCTCTATTCAATGGAATTAATTTTTTATTCTAGAAGATACGAACAAAATCATATCTACAAAGTCTTGGTGAAGAAGTATGGGCAATCGTGGAAGAAGGTTATCAGTATCCGGCAAGTATTCCTACTGATGCAGCAGAAAGGAAGAAATATGAAGTCAATGCCAAAGCAGTCAATGTTTTGTTAGGAAGCATGTCTGAATCAGAATTCGCTAAAGTGATGCAGCTAAATTCAGCAAAAGAAATATGGGACAAAATCATTCTGAGCTATGAAGGAGATACAAAGGTAAAAAGTGCAAAACTCCAAACTCTCAGAATTGAATATGAAAATTTAAGGATGCATAGTGATGAGAGTATTGCCAGTTTCTTTTTACGTCTAGATGATATTTTAAATCGTATGAGAAGTTTGGGTGAAACCATAACCGATACTACTCTGGTGGAAAAAGTCTTAAGATCTCTGACTTCAAAATTTGAGTCAAAAGTATCAGCTATTGAAGAAAGGAAAGATCTGCAAACTCTTACTATTGTTCAACTACATGGTATTCTAACTGCTTATGAAATGAGACAAGGAGGTCCCTCTCAAATCAAAGAAGCTGCTTTTAAGGTGTGTGCAAAAGGAAAAGAAAAGGCAGATGTCAAGGAATCAAATTATATATTAGAAGAAGAAGAAGCAAATTTTGTGAGAAAACTCCAAATAAGGACTGGAAGATTCAAAGGTAAGCTTCCCTTCAAGTGTTTTGCTTGTGGAAAATTTGGTCATTATGCTGCTAAATGTCCTTATGAAGATAATCATGATAAAGGGAAACGATTTGAAAAGAGAAATAGTTATTATGCAAATGAAGTGTCAAGTGAAGATGAAGAAGATTCTGACCAAGATCTGCTAGTGCTCATGGCAAAGAAGCAAAAGAAGAAGGCTACTCAAGAAAAGAAGATATCTCAGAAAACATGTGCAGCAGAAAATGAAGAAGAGGAAACAGGTATTGATTGTTGTTCTTGTGCATGCAATGATGAAGATAGTGAAAGTAACAATATAAGTCTAGAAGCAAATCTCAAGATCAATGATGAAAGTAATTTTTGGGATCAATTTAAAAAGAGGGAATCTATCCTCAAGGATGTGATCTCTAGATTGAATGAACAGATAGAAACAATGAAGGGACAGATAGAAATGTATCAAAGACTGCAGGACAAAGTAACCAATCACAGTGAAGGACTTGAAGCAGAAATCATCTCTCTGAAAACAGACCTTGAAGCATCAAATAAGAAGAATGAAGAACTTCTACAATCATTTGAAAAGGAAGGACGTGAAGCAAAAATCATCTCGCTCAAAACAGATCTGAAAAAATCAAATAAGAAGAATGAAGAACTTTTACAAATATTTTAAGAGCAAGAAAATGGGTTGAAAGAAGAGATCTTAAATTTGAATGATCAAGTAGAAGAAGGAAAAAGGGTCGAAGAAAGCATGAAGAAGCAATGCCAAAAATTGGAGGTTGAGGTAAACATTCTCAAAGGTAAATTAGAAGAAAAGGATAAACTCTTAAGGTTTCAAGATAGTACTAAGATTCTGGACAATATTCTTAGTAGTCAAAGGTCTCCTTCTATCAAACTTGGTCTGGGTTTTCATGAAACAGTTAAAGGAGAATCTAGTTCACAAGGAAGTGCTAAAGATTCAAAGGATGTCAAAGCAAAACCTGAAGTGTTGAAAGAAACAAAAGGTCAACCAAAAATCATGAATACTCAAAGGAAATCATTCACTAATGTTGAATGCTTTAAATGTCATAATTATGGGCATGTTGCAGCAAATTACAGAAGCAAATCATTTCAGTCACAATCAAACAGATTCTATTCAGAAAGGTACTCTGGTTGCTTCAAGGGATATTGTTTTTCATGCAACAAGTATGGTCATAAAGCAGCTGATTGCAATAGAAGGAAGAACAGAGAAACACACTATGATCCTTATGCTTACTTCTCTGGTCATATAAGATGTTATGCTTGTAACAAGTATGGGCATGTGGAAAAAGAATGCAGGATGAACAAATCTGAGAACAATTTCCAGCACACAATAAGAAACTTCAAGCAAAGCTGGAAAAGGAAGGAAGACTGGTCAGAAACATAGGGAATATTGACCCTACTGCAGTCATCCGCTTCTAAAGCTTACTTCTCTTAATGGCTGCAAGAGTGATGTGAGATACATTATAGAGATCAGTAATGTATTGTCACAGGGGGAGCGATGTATGGTGTTTTTCATGATTGTTTTGGTGATTTTGGTTATGATTATTTCTGACAGAGCATCTGATATGCAGAAGATAGGTACAGGTGTTACAAACTCAGGGGGAGATGAAGGAATGTGAAATCTTCTATGTTTCACTTTCCATACGCGGGTTATGTGAACAAAAGCCGCATATACACGCAAGTTACAGTGGATACAGTCGCGTATTCACTTCTAATAAGAAAATTTGTATGACAACTGAAGATCAGGAGCATAGGTTCAGGGGGAGCATCAGTCTGACTACTAATGATTGTATTATTGGCGCTGTATCTGCTTATTTCTCAGATCTAAATGATGATGACATGATACATGGTTTCTTATGATGAGATTATGGATGAGCCTTGTTTTCTTTTTACTGAAGAGTATTCTTTGTTTTCACACATGGATGAGATGGAAGTCTTATGATTCAGAGATAAGGACAGATCATGCAGAGATTGTTGCTGACAACTTGTTGTTGAAAGAGTTTCAGGTTGCACAAACTAAGGAGGAGCCTTGGTCATATGGAAAGGATGCTTGGATGCACTCCTTCAGGGGGAGCATTAGCCTTGATGAGTATAATGCATTGTTGGCATTATGATGATTCTGAAATAAGATCTCTCTCTTGAGGTCTTTCTGGTACTGGTCATAAAAAGTCATTTTTGTAATTTGATGAAAAAGTCCTGTTGAGACCTATGATGTAAATTTGTAATATTCAGTCATGTAAGGACTTGATCAAATATGTAAACCCACTTGGATGGGTACTTAAGTCAAAATGTGTAAACCCTCTTGGTTGGGTAGTTGAGTCAAATTGTGTAAACCCACTTGGTTGGGTATTTGAGTCTCATATGTAAATCCACTTGGTTGGATCTTTGATGTAAGTATGAGTCCTTGGTGATAGGAAGGTCATAGAGTCATGTACTTCATTGAAAAATTTGTTTGAACATTCAGCATGAACTCAGGGGGAGCATGGTAACTTCAATGCACATCAGATCTACAACGCTCTTCTATCTACATGAGGAGAAAAACCTTATGTTGGTTTTGATCCGCCCTTTGCCCTTGATGTCAAAGGGGGAGAGTGACATGGTGTTTGAATAGGGGGAGAATATCATTATGCTTAATGTATCTATCTGTTGTAATCAAACACCATCGTGGTTGCCATCAAGTCCAAAGGGGGAGATTGTTGGTAATATGATGCAATGTGTTGTCCTTGATGGCAACCCACTTGATGAAGATGATGGCAACCTACTTGATGAAGTTGTCCTTGATGGAATGTGTCTTGATGAACTTGTTAAATGATGTAAATATGATGTATCTACAATGAGTACAGAAGGTAATGATGGAAGGAATGTCAGTATGTGCCAGAACATGATGAAAAGAGTATGTCTCAAGGCATACACGGATTTGTCTAGACGAAGTAGCGTATGCACGCGGGAAATAACGTGCCAAGTCGCGTATGGGAAAAAGTGCTCTAAATTTGTAAAACCATGGGTAACTACCATGGTATTGACCCATTGTATTGAATGATGGTTCGCCTATGTGATCCCGTCCAGGAATACCATTGGAAGTTATGTGGTTTTGACTCATGGTATTGATGAAGGGTAACCCTATATAAGGAGAAGGTACACTGGTAAGCAAAAGTGTCTCGGGTTTGAATAAATACTACCTAGCATAACCGAATGGAAAGGGTACGCTGATGATAGATCTGAATCAGGATACCTATGAAGAAAATGATGAAGAAGGGAATTCAGGTTTGAAATGCATTTGTAACTCTAGAGACAGCTTTTTATGGAATGCTTAGATCTAAGATGAGGTGAACATCTGGCTGAAAGGTAAAGAGTAAAATCTGAACCGAATATCCGATCTGAAGTCGTCTATAATGTTTGAAGATCAATACAAGTTTATAACAAAGCAAAGCAGATAGGATGCTATTAAGATAAAGCAAAGCACGTATGAGTAGTGAAATCAGTTCTGAGGACAAAGAGGCATGCGGGGTTTGTGAGGATTTAGCTGTGAGATACGCCTCGGACGGGCAAAGGAAAGCTGCAAGGAAAACTGTGGTTTATTAAGAGACAAGGAGAAATGTCTCTGATGTTCATGTGTTATCACATCCGATCTGGGTTGTCTGAATTGATAAGTATCAGTTTGATGTATGATTGAGCTTAAATGTGTGGAGTGGGTCCAGTCTGAAAATATGATGAAAAGTGGCCTGCAAGTTGTCCTCTAAAGAAAGCTTTTGGATCTAGTGTGAAAATTGATGAAACGTGGTCCATGGTGGTGCTGAGGGTTGTAGCCTTCAGTCAGGGGGTTGTAGCTCCCTTCCAGGTGAGGCTGGTAAACGAGAGCAGGGGGTCGTAGCTCCCTTCCAGGAGAGGCTGGTAAACGAGCACAGGTGGGTGCCTGCGTACTGGTATGAGTCTGTGCCAGTACATAGTTGTAAGATGTTTTCTTTATAATAAAATATTGAAGGCTGAGACAACGGCAGCGGTGGTTTTCTCCCGACTTGGGTTTCCACCTAAAATCCTGGTGTTCATGTGTGATGCTTATGTGTGATGATTTACTCTGTTATTACTACACATTTCTGTTGCTATATAAACATCTGATGAATGAATAAATGCAAGGACCTAAGTAATGAATTAATTGCATATTAAAATCTCTGCATATACGCGAGTTTTGGGAAGGGTATCCGCGTATATACGCGAGTTTGATCAAGTAAAGTAGCGTATGGGTTTTAGAGCATGAAGAAGTAAAAAGATTTGAGTATGCCCTAAATACTGATTCACCCCCCCCCTCTCAAGATTTTTCCTCCAACACCTGCTGCAAAATTAGGTGGCTCTCATCATGAATGGGTGGAGATTCATGTTGCACCATTTCTCCCAATGGCCTTCGACGTAAGAGACATGGAAAATATTGTGGATCTTGTTCCCTTTAGGAAGCTCCAGCCTATATGCCATCTTTTTACCAACACAATTGATCACTCATGGCCCATAGAAATGTGGTTTTGAGCCTGGGCCTCCCCTTCTCCTTGAGTGTAGACCTGCTCATAAGGCTGAAGACGTGATGTATTCAGGAACTCCCACCAACCGTTCTCATACCACCACCTGCCCAGAGGTATCTTCTTCTGCTGGTTTTTGGCAGTAGCAATGTTGTCTTTGAGGGCTCTAAGTATGTCCTGATTCTCCTGAATTCATTCCTTTTCTCTTGGAGCCTTGCTTGCCCCAAACATAACATCAGCAAATGAGAGTGCATCATACCCATATAAGTCCTGGAATGGAGTCATACCAATATACAAATGGTGAGTGGTGTTGTAACAATACTCCCCCAAGTGGAGCCAACACAGCCAAGCCCTCTGTTGCCCTGCAACATAGTTTCTCAAGTAGCCTTCCAGCCAATTGTTCACTATCTTGGTTTTCCCATCGGTTTTTGGGTGATAGCTAGTGCTTGGTGTCAAATCAATCCCCACTAACTGGAAAATTTCTTGCCAAAATCCACCCATGAAGCGGCTGCTCTGATCACTCACTATGGTCCTTGGGAGACCATGGAGTCTAAATACATCTCTGAAGAAAATCTCAGCCACCTATGAAGTAGTATAATGTGCAGAAATGGAAAAGAAATGAGAGTACCTTTTTATTCTATCAACAACTACAAAGATACAATCCTTACCATGTATTGTCGGTAGGCCGGTGATGAAGTCCATAGAGATGCTTTCCCACTTCCCATCTGGAATAGGTAGTGGATGCAATAACCCAGCAGGGTGGGTGTGTTCTCCCTTTTTTTTCTGACAAATTGTGCACTTCTTGACATGTTGGAGTACATCCTCTTTGAGAGCCTTCCATGAGAATCTCTCTCTTATGGCCCTATAAGTCTTTGTGAAGCCTTGATGCCCTGCAAGTGGGGAATCATGTGATGCTAGTAAGATATTATCTTTGAGTTTGGAATTTTGAGCCAAGAAGATCCGGTCCCAGTAATAGATGATCTCATCCATCACCCTATACCTCTCATCTGATACCACTCCATCAAGTATCTCACATGCAAAGTCATCTTTGGAATACTCAACTAAAATTTGATCCTTCCAATCTACGTCCATGCCCTCAAGGACAGTGTTGTAGGTCTCTTGGATAGAGCATCAGCCACCACATTGATCTTCCCCTTGACATATTCTATGTCAAAGTCATATGCTTGGAATTTTCTCACCCACTTATGTTGTCTCTCTTGGATTTGCTTCTATTCAAGAAAAAATCTAAGACTGTTATGGTCAGTCTTCACCTTGAACTTATTCCCCACCAAGTAATGTCAGAACTTGGCTAATGCATGCATGATATCCAACATTTATTTATCATATATGGGGTATAAACTTTCATGAAGAAGCAACTTCCTGCTTTCAAAGGCTATAGGATGCCCTCGTTGCATCAAGACTGCTCCAATTCCTTCACCTGATGCATCACATTCTAGAACAAAAGGTTGAGAAAAATCAGGCAAAACCAATACAAGACAGCTACTCATTACCTCTTTGAGCTTATCAAAAGCCCTTTTCACTGTAGGTGTCCAATGGAAAGCTCCCTTCTTGGTCAAGTCTGTGAGTGGTGCTTCTAGTTGTGAGAACCCTTTCACAAACTTTTGGTAATAAATGCATATGCCAACAAACCCCCAGAGTTCTGTGACATTCATGGGCTCAGGCTAATCTCTGATAGCCCGGATCTTCTCCTCATGCACCCTTACTCCATCCACTCCTATGATGTGACCCAAATACGACATCTTTGTGAGGCCAAATTCACATTTGGAGAGCTTGGCATAGAATTGCTGCTCCTTGAGAATATGTAAAATTGTCTCAATATGTTGCAGATGCTCCTCCCAAGTGCGGTTGTAGATAAGAATATCATCAAAGAAGACCAATATAAACTTTCTCAAATGACCACGAAATATGTGGTTCATGCAAGATTGGAAATTTGTTGGGGCATTGGTCAATCCAAAGGGCATCACCAAAAATTCAAAATGCCCGTAGTGACATCTGAATGTTGTCTTGGGGATATCCTGATCCCTCACCTTGATTTGATGATACCCAGATCTCAAATCAATCTTTGAGAAGTATTTAGATCCCCTCAACTCATCCATTAGTTCATCGATCCTGGGTATGGGGTACCTGTTCTTCATGGTCTTCTTGTTCAAGGCTCTATAATCAATGCACATCCTCAATGTGCCATCCTTCTTCTTTATTAATACCACTGAAGAAGCAAAAGGACTAGTACTAGGCCTAATGTGTCCTAAAGCTAGCAGCTCTTGGATTTCCCTCTCAATCTCATCCCTAGAAGCCTTGGGGTGCCTATAAGGAGTGGTGATTACTGCTTGGATTCCTTGATCCAACTCAATAGTGTGTTCAAAACCCCAGTCCGGAGGCCTTCCTGGTGGAATATCTCCAAATATTGTATAATATTGATCCAAAAGAGATTGTACATCTGGATGCACTGGTGAATCCTTGCCCCCTCCTTCTGATAGATGCAGCTCCACTACCCATTCTATATCTCCTCTATGCAAATCTGATTCCATTCTGTGTGTTGAAAAAATCGGGGGGGGTATGTGTTTATGCCCTTGATCTTTTGATGCTGACCATTTTTCCCTTTTGTCCATTCCATCTCCAAAGTTTTCCAATCAGTGGTAACTCTCCCAAAAGTGATCAACCACTGGACCCCCAATATGATATTGGTGTCTGGAATATCAACCACAAAGAAGTGGTATGTTAATGTGTAGGTCCCCATGGTAATGGATAGTGTCAGAACATACTTGGCACACTGCAAGGTCCTAGCTCCTAGAACCAGGACTGAGAATCCCTCAAACTCCTCCATATGGATCCCTCTCCTCTGTACTAGCTGTGCATCAATGAAATTATGAGTTGCTCCACTATCTATCAGCACAGACACTCTTTGCCCCATAATAGTACGTCTTACCCTCAAGGTCAGATATTTTGGGACCCCTCTTAACGCTGCAATAGCTCCCCCTCTTGGAGAAAAGTCTTCTATGGATGGTACAGCGTTGGCCTCCTTCCATTCCTTGGAGAAGGTCTCAATATAATGTGTCTTCCCTGCAACACATTCTTCCTTCAAATCATGAACAAGGATTGTCTTCTTTGGCCCTGAAGAAGTCTCTTGCTGCAATAATGTTCTTGCCCTGGGCAAGGTAAGTCGTAAGTCTCTAGCTTTTTCCATAGCTTCAAGGAGAGTGGTTGGTTTAGTAGATTTGACCAACCCCTGTAATGGTTCAGCCACCCCATCAAAAAACATGCATACCTTCCTGCTCATAGTGAGGTTGGATACCATCACTGAAAGCTGCAAATATTCAGCAATATAGTCTTCAAGATCTCCCTCCTGTTTGAGCTTGGTTAACTTGACAAAATGGGCTTTCAGATCTCTTGGATCAAATATTTCTACTATTCTTTGGTAAATACTGAGTATGAAGTGATGTGATTATTCCCAAGTGTGGTTAATCCATGAAACCACCATTCATGAGCCTCCCCTTCTACGTGCAGCGCAGCTATTTTGATGGCTTCTATTTCATAAACCTTGTTGAGCTGAAAATAAGTGTCCAGCTTCTCCACCCAAGCCTTGGCTGTACACTTAGGTGTTCCATCATAAGTAGGTAAGAATAACCTTCCCATAATACACTGTAGGTCTGATCCCTGCATAAAAATTCCCTTCTTTTGATGAGAATTAACTCTCCTCCCATCCTTGATCTGACAAAACTCCTGAAAGATCAAGTGTTCTTTGAATTTCTGAGATTGGGATTCATATTCCTCAAAATAATTACCCAGGGTTTCCTCCTCATCTTCACTAGATAGGAATTAAGGCATGGTAGAGCATTGTGGTGCAACTGAATGTTCCATGCCATGTGAAGTGCTGGTGCTTGCCTCATGGCAAAACCCTATAGAATCCCCTTTATGCCTCATCTCCTTGAGGTCTCTTGCAATGTTCTGCATGGTTTGAAGTAGGATTTTTGAAATATATTTCTCCTCCATAATCAGATGCTTTCATCTCAATAAGTCGAGCCAAGAGAAGAGCTCGATACACTGCATGGCTCCTTTCTGAATTGCTGCACTATGGTAAGTGAAAAAGTTGTATTCAGAAAATTACGCTACAGAAACATGAAACAGGACTTGGATCCTCTTATTTATACTGTATGGACCTCACATACCAAATGGAATTAGAAAAAAATCATTCTAGCCATGTTAAACAGATCTCCCCAACTCAATATAGCTCAAAAACTCCCCAATCCCATGACTTTCAACAAAAAATTTCTGAAGACTGTAATAACATAATTTATATGAGGGTTTCTACAAAAAAATATGAATAAGTACAGGTATAGATATTACATTAATCATAGAGCCAAGAAAATGGAGGTTTAGGCTCTTTTATAAAATAATTAAGATAACCCGGCAAGGGTTTCCGGCATTACACAAGTATAAAAGGCAGTACTTCAGAAAATCATGCAGTCCACTGCAAATCTATATTTGATATGACTAAATATTACATGAAATATCTGATTAATACATAAAATGGCCAAAGGCCCTCCTTACTAGCCTTCCAAGAGAGAAAGAGACACCTTCTCCTCAAGCACTAGCACAAAATCAAGGGATTCAACCCTACCACTGCTTCGCCTTTAGAAATAACGTAGTTTCTGGAAGAGACTACACTATAGATGTTGGTGACTACTTGACCCCAAGTCTGATAGTGGAAATATAGCTCAAAACCTTCCCCTTAGATCCCTTAAACAAGCTGAACCAAGGAAGAGGATGGAATTCCCGCATGAGAATCCCTTGCACTAAACAGTGTTGCAACCATAGCTAAATAGATGAAGCATGAAAGTATTCAAAATAAAAAACATAGATGAATACTAAATTCTCTCCTTTCTGCTATCCCTTCCTTCTTATCCTTGGTGAGCCTCCACACCCCTGACCCCACTCATTAATGAGGTGAATTTCTTGAAAAGATTCTTCCTTCAAAACTACGTTGTCCTTACTAGTTTCCCTCCTCTTTTAGCAGTGCTGTTGATTTGGTCAACTTGATCTAGTCCAACTACATTGCCTCCTTTCACACCAAGGTGGCTTTATTTTCCCTCCTATTCTGATCCCCTTTCACATTGGGATTGTTTTATTGCTATTAAAGATCAATCATGTCTCCACCCTTTTATTCTTCTAAATTAAAAATGGAGAAATTATAAATACCCAAAATAGCAATAGCTAATTGGGAATATTGGCGAGGAGCTCCAAAACTGTGGTAAACACAACCAAACGTAATGATATTTTGGCCATTGCACCTCCTTTATCACTGCTGGATATTGATTCTTATGTTGGATAACTTTGACCTCTGGTGGACTATGGTTCCATTTAATTAATGATATCATGGCTGAATCAATATATCACACTTGTTGTTAATGTTGTCAGAGATATTCACCAGATTCCATTTTTTGTATTTGAGATAATGTATCAGCTATTATGTTGATAGGATTCAAAAAAAAAAGGGAGTCTTTAAAAACAATATTCCAAGGTTTTTTTAAATAGATAAATTAAATAAAATATTATATATATATATATATATATATATTGTAAGCTTGGTATTACCTCTATTTTCATTAATTTTAATCAGCAGTTACAACCAGATGGATACTATTAGGTGACCTCAACTTGCCCTGAATGGGAAACCAAGTTTGTTGGCCACCTGATGGCATGGTATGCCATCCAAAAATAATAAGTTATGAGTCTATCAAACCAAGCTAACAACGACTGGATGTTCATACATATTCTATCTTCTACTTGCTTATTGGCATGACTCGCTATACATTTAAAGCTAAATACTATCTGCTTATAAACATTAAACACAAAAACCAACAATAGTAATCATCATGAGGAATAATATTCTTCCTTAGCCGAGGAAAATTCGATAGGAACTGGGTCCTAAATAGAAGTTTCTGGGAGTTCAGTAGGATAAAGGATGCATGACAGGTGATATTCGATGCACCAGAGGCGCCCATCTTCCTTCTGGAGCTGGAACTTGAGATTGTCAAATTCGATTATGTATTCTGGAAAGTCTTGTACAATCGTGGACATGCTTATGGATATTTGTTCCAGGGCCTTGCCCAAGATTCCTTTCATGGACCAGTATAAAAAAATATTTTGTTTGAACTGTGTTACTTTGCCATTAGTTTGCCTAGGATCGGGCACGAGGGCCCTCCATTCTTCTACATGTGTCTCCATCGAACCTACATGGTGGTTTAAGTTCGCTTCCCATTTCTCTATCAAATTCTGGATGTCTTCGGCAATGTTCTCATGGTATGCCTTCGCTGCATCGTGGATGATACTAACATTGGGTCTCCTTTCTCTTGGCTTTCCCGAGGACAAGTTGGGTTGACCCTTGACCTCTTTCCCTTTTCTTTTCCTACCTCGACCTCTTTCCCTTTTCTTTTCCTACCTCGATCTCTCGCAGTTAGGCTCTTGGACTGATCCATATCCCCTTTCTTATCGGCTAGTAATTTGGGTAGCATATGGTCGTTTGATGGAGGATAAGTCCAAAGACAGTACCTCTTTCCAAGATTACCTGTCCAAGTAACAAAAAATGAGTGTTATTCCAGAAATTGAGCCAGGATTCCCTTCCTTTCATCGCAAAAATAGTTAACTTTGTTGCAAAAGACATGTAGGGTTCCATTCATGGTATGTAGGTAGGCCAAGCCTCACATGTGGGGTTGCCAAACCTTAAGGTTGTTGACTATGGTTCCCTGACAGGACGTCGACCAAAAGACCTGGGGAGGGCCTGGCATATTATTTTCATAAACATCCCAACCACATCCAATGAAAATACCCGACCTAGGCAGGGGTACAACCCACCCAAAATCACTTTGACCCTTTCCAAAATCCCATAATACATGCCCAACAGTAACCCCCTCCCAATGCAGAATCATCGGGTTCACCACCCACCTCGCAGAGGCAGGGTCGCTCAAACGGTGCACAAAGAGTGCGTTACGAGCGGAATTAAAAATGTTAAGACCCGACATAGCCACTGATAAAGGATATGTTTCCCTACCCGACTCAACCAACCCTGTCTTGGGAGTCCCAAACCCTCCCGGATTAGCACAATGACTACCCTAGTTTGCACACGGCCAAATGCAGGCGACATAACCTATCCCACTGAGGGCAAGGCAACGCAGGATGTGCCCAACAAAACGAAAGGTAATATGAGCCCAATTAACAAAGGCCCCCCTATTGTGAAGCATATGAATATAAGGAGCCGACCGTAAACCCACATTCTCCCGCGACATCTAATCAAACTCGCCACAATTTCCTATACCAGAGACTATCATAGCGAGAGAGGCAAAAAGGAGAGTAAGACCAGTAACATACCAGGAGATCAGTACTATGAAATGCTGAGGGAGCACTGTAGCCAACCTTCCACCTTCCCTTTGAGCGAACAGTCCCAATCTATCACCACTGGAGTGAAAAAACCATGCCTTCAACCGATCAAGCCTTGAATGGTTTTGATTAATACCTCCCTTACAAATAACACCCATATTCATGTTGAAGGATGCCCTACCATCCTTGCCACACATGTGGAAGGTGGTGGACATAAGTGTGGGAGCCTTAAATCATAATTTTTATTGGGAGTATCGTCAACTGTTACTTTGGATCAGGGGAAATAAACTATTATAAATTATTTATATATTTAGGTAGAAAAATATTTTAATGTTCACCATAACAAAATATTTCAATGACTTGAAAAAGAAAAAAGGAAAAAAGAATGATTACTTAAGAAGGTGTAACTCATTCAATTTTTAATATAGAATTTAATATGCGTCATTGAAAATACATATTTCAATATCAATATTAAATAAAATAGTTCAATGTCAACAATGTATATGTTATATATGATTAAAAATACCTAATGTTTAAGACCATGTGTTTCCTCCTTAGAGTTCATAGCTTCAAAATTAGAGTAATAGAGTATGTATGTCTTTGTAGACTTTATGATGTATAGTTTACAAAATCCCACATACACTGAATTTCTTTATTATTGGAGTCTCACTCTCAACAATAAATAAAATATTTAGATGTCCATGTGAAGTAACATAGAAATTTACAAATACAACTATATATATATATATATATATATATATATATATATATATTATTTTGAGTGTGAGTAAGATGCATATTTCTTATACTTTTTAAAAATATTTTTAATACGTGATATAAATATTAAATTTTATAAATTATTTGAATATCCATGTTATATGTGTGTGTGTGTGTGTGGAGAGAAAGAGTATAAAAAATATTTTAATGTTCAACATAATAAAATATTTCAATGTCAAAGAGAATAAGGAAATAAAAGAAAAAACAATGATTATTTCCTAATAAAAGTAATAAGAGGGAGACAATCCATTCAATTCTTAATACATATATTAATGCCATTTAAAAAATATTAATAATAATAATGAAATATAAAGTGACTCATAAATAAAGTATTTCAATATATAGGGTTCAGTAACATTGATAGGGTTTGTGTTGCCCTTCTTAAACTTGATCATTAAATGAAACTACTCTAGAAGCCCCATCCATTTGTAATGTTTGGTATGTTGTAGCTTACTATGGGCCTGTAGGTAATGTAGGGGCTGGTGATTTGTGTGGATTACTATCTCCTTTCCAATCATAGATTGTTTCCAATTATTCATGAGTTCCATAAGAGCATAAAAATCCTTGTTGTAGGTGGAGCAGTGAAGAAGTTACCCATGAAATACTTCAGAATGGTAGCATACAATTCTTCTTCCCTGCATCAAGATTTAACCCATAACATACCACTCACATATATCTCTCCTTCAAAGTCCTGTTGCGAATTTGGTAATTCCAGAATTTGTGCTTGCTTGATATTCTCCTAAAAGGCCCTCTTTTGACCCTTTCCCCCCTATAGAATATTCCCATTTGTTGTTATGAAGTGGAGTGGTGTCGTTACTGCTGAAAATGAGGCTATCAATTTCCTTAGGTATTGTGTTGCCCCATCAAAACTCTTGACCTCAGAAACATTAGTAGGAAATGACCATTTCATAATAGCCTCCATCTTGGTAAGATTTGTCTTAAACTCTCCCCCACCTATCAAATACCCCATATACACCAAATGCTGTTGTGAAAATTCACACTTCTTGAGATTTTCTAGCAACTGGTGCTTCTTTAATGTCTCCAACACTTGCATCAAATGCGAGACACACTCTTCCAGGGTAGCATTGTATACCAGTATATCATCCAAATAGACAATAACAAATGAATCTATAAAATGGAACAATATATCATTCATTAATCTCATAAACATAGTTGGTTCATTGAATAGGTTGAATGGCATGGTGTAATATTCCCAATTGGGAAATGCAGCAATATATAAACAAAAAACTAGAAATAGGAGTGTAAATCAACTCATTGAAATTGGAGACCAATATGGAGACATATCATCATGTATTATATCAGCAAATCAATACATAATAGTGAGGCATGAATCATATACAATGAGGAAACAAGCCTCCCCTAAGCAATCACTCCTAAATCTGAACTGCTGCTACAATAAAAAATGTCGGAAGACTGTTACAACACAGTTATAAACACACTGCTATAGAAAAATAATTTAAAAAATATGTAAATTTGTGTTGTGACCAGCAACAACCCCCCTTTTTATTTAATATTAGTAATAATACCAAATAAATGGGGACCCTTAGTTAAAAAATCCAAAAAATCAATTAGGATTTGTTTTCCTTTTCAAATAAAACTTTCTATCATAAACTTAGAGAAATCCCTTAGAAAGAACCTTAAAAAACACTTAAGTTTATGATAGATTACAATAAAATTGTTCTTTAAACAAAATAGCGCATCCATCGCAAAATGGTATATATCTTTTGTAAAACTGAAAATGCGATATTGCGATTTTGCGATAATGCGATCCCAAAAAGCCTATACAATAAACATATTGGTCGCAGATCGCATAGCGCAGAAAACATAAATGTTAAACGAATACCTTTTGCGCTATTTACAATTTTGCGCTTTTGCGAGATTTGCGATATGCGCTTTTGCGCTATTGCGCAATTTGCGCTTTTGCGCTATTTTACATAACTGCGATGGTTTCATTTTGCAATATTGCGATATTGCGACATTGCGATATTTCGATATTGCGCAGCAAATTGCAGATCGCAATGTCGCAGATTCATGTAGGTGCGTTGTTCAAAGGCAATCTTCCCATATATCAATATCTGTTATGCGCTTTAATGATTGGATTAAATGATTGGATTGGCAATTAATGGTAAATGAGATTTCGTTTTGATTGAAAGTCATTTCACGTTAAAATAATATATTTCATCCGCCTTTGCATTTAAAACAGTCTCATCACCTTTCTCATGCCATTACTCTCATTTAACTCGTAAAACGCAGGCACAAAGGAGCAAACGTCTATACAAAGCTTTCACAGAACATTATGGGTAAGAAGGAGAAGAGCTCGAATTCTGAAAACAGAGAAATGGCTTCACTATATGCAGACACCGCTTGCAATAAGGATGCCAATATATCCACTTGGGAAGGAATGTATAATTTGCTGGAGGAAGAAAATCTTGTGGTATTAAAAGTTACGGCTACAGCAGGTTCTAGTAATACATCTGAAGCAACCCTCAAAGAACTGGCTTGTTCATTTCTGCATAGGATAGCGGCAAGGCCAAGGATTCTCCCATATACGGACATGGTGAAATGGGTGATGGATAGCACCGATATTTCAGACAGACAATTCAGAACTCCAGTTCAAGAGCTAATCGGGTCATTCACCACGGAAGATTTGAGACTAATGTATAAGTTGCCGGAACCTCAGGCGACTTACAATAAACAATTCATGGAAGATTTTTCCAGAGAGCATGCAAATTTGGCAGAATGCACAAAGGAGTGGACCAAAAGAAGTGAACCATTGAAGAAAAAAAAACAAGGTATGTACAACACGGGTTCACTTACCTCTCCTTATTGTTTCACTGCTGCTATGTTATGCAGGCTTTTTGGAAAGCCTGACATAAATATGATCTTACCTGAATGGCTCCCTTTGTTGAATGCGGTCGTTAATTCTACAATTGTAGAATGGGCCAAAATCCTATCTGATAATTTGACCACTGCTATTTTTCACTACCGGTCCAAACGAAATGTTTCTCAGCGGGTTTATCCGCCTTTTTATTTATCTGCTTATTTAATGGACGCTATATGTTATGTATCTAAATTCCCTATGATGGGTTGGCAATGGACTATCCACGATCCTTTGCTTATTCATGTGTACCATAAATAACTATGGGAGTCTAAGTTTGTCCCCCATTTTACCAAATTTGTCATGGAATAATGCTGCCATTGTACAGAACATTGCATAATAAGGATGCCCCAAGGTTATCCCCAGAAATAGAGGTTGACATTCTCCCCGTCGCGAGATGGTTTGGAGAAGAATTGTTCACTTATATTAGGGTTTTTGGAAGTTCTGCTTCCCCCCATGTTTTACCCCTATATGTTCCAGATAGACTTGTAGCTCGGGAAATTGCTTATCAGACCTGTGGCCAAGGAGGTATAACAAAGGATTTAAAAGAGAAGAAAAAGGCATTTGGCCACAATTTCCCATAAAATGTGGAACATTTTCACTGTTCGATATTGGTCATGCATTCCAAGAGATAGGCAACATTACATGCCTACAGCTGTTCAAATTTTCGAGAAGGTTATTCGACCCAAATGATATTGTTAAGAATTTTACCAATGCAATCAGAGTAAGGGAATTTTCCGGGGAACATGATCTTTTTGATGATATGTTCCAAGCAAGAAATTCATTTAAAGAAGTTTTGAATTCAGCTCAAACGCAGTTATCTCCAGAGGAATTCCAGGAATTCAAACTTTACAGAGAAAGAAGACTGACTCCTATTCCTTTGGAAAATCTACGCTTAGAGCCCGTAAGGGAGCAAAATCCTAGTGTTAGTCTTAATGGCAGTTCAAGTACAGATAAATCTAAATCAAAATCTGACAGAGAGACTTCTGAACATTCCAATAAGTCTAATGAAAAGGAAGATACAATGGAAGAATCCATGAAAGATTCTGCGCAATCAAAAGAAACTACTCAATAGCAAATTTTGACTTCTCAACAGACAGATCCTCCTCCAACCAATGTACAGCAACAGCCAGTCATTATTGAATTAGACAAAGAATGGGAAACCTTCAACCAATTGATTAATGTAGAAGGACAGAATGTACAGACCCTTGTCCAAACAACCAAAGTTTTGAACACATGAACAAGCAGCACAGTCACAGTGACAGAGCACATACCAATCACACCCTCCTCTGAAATTGTACTTAATGTGGAGGACATTCCTCCTCTAGATGTATTCTACAGCCCAAAATACAAAGCAGTAGTGAAGAAACAGAGGAAAAAGAGAAAGTTAGAAAGTTCAATTGCTACTGAAGCAGAACAACTAGATGTATTATGGAAGGATCCTTCCACAGAGCCTTCTGAGAATCTTACTAAGTTATCTCAAATGACAGGGGCTTATGCTTCTGCAACAATTGACAAAGCATTTTAGATACAACTTTTGTTGAATGAAAAAGAAGAACAGATAAAAGTTCTACAACAACAATTGCAACAGGTGCAGGCCAATAATGAAGCACAGTTGAAACTTGAAGAGATACAACAACAACTTCAAGAAATGCAAATAGGACATCAAAGAAGCTTGGATGATAAAGAAAAGAAAATACAAATTATCCAAGACCATCACAAAGATGATCCTAAGCTTCCAGAATTTATTTCAGAAACTATCTCTTTAAAAAATCAACTACTGCAACAAGAGGAAGTTTTCTGCCAAAAAATCTTGCAATGGAATTCTTTTTGCCAAGAGAGCGATAAAATCACAAATCATGTCATAGATTTACGAAATTATTATGATTTGATTAATGAAAAGATCAATGATTATCTGGCATGGCAAAAGACAGAAGAAGGCAGAAAAGCTGGTGCACCCATTGTTAATGAAAACCATAAAGAAACACTGTTCAATAACTGGGATGCACAAATCAAAAGGGCAGAAAAGGCAGCAGAGGAGGCGACTATAGCGGAAAACACTCTTACAGATTGTGTAAATGACAATTTACACAAAGCTAATTTGATTCCTGAAACTGTTCCAGGATATCTCCCACAGGCAAATCAACTGCAAACAGAATGGAGGCAAAAGGCAGAAGAAAGAGAAAAATCTATCCAAGGGCTGACAAGATTGAATTGGGACTCATACTGGATGTACTTGGTGAAGCCACACAGTCAACACAGTGCACTTAATTGTATCATCAATGCTACAGAGAAGATTGCTCCTACGCTTGCCGACTCTGTCTTTTCAGGACAGTTGAATTCTGAAGTCGGTCAACCGCATCCTCTCAAAACTATGCTAGATGCCTGCAAGTTTAAAGATCAAGTTCATAGATAGTTAGATTTAGTTTTAATTTTACTGTATTTTAGCCTAGGAAAAGGACGGTCATTGAACCGAATCCTTAATTTTTGTAATAGACTATTTTTAGATTTAGCCAAGTAGTATTTAAACCCTTCTCATGCACTTAGAGAGGGGTCCTGGATCTTAATATTTTTTGACTTGGAGATTACATTTCTGTACTCCACTGTCTTATATATTTTTAAAAGGATCACATCTGGTGATTTTTATGTGGAATTATCTTTGAAGTGTTGCATTTCTGTACCTTGGAATTTGATTTTGCATCAGAGTTACTGGATTAGAGTATCAGATTTCATTTGAAAGTCTTCAAGATGAATGAGGTATTTCTATCTGTTCACTGTTGATTTCTTTTGTCTTATGATATTTGCTTTAAAATTTTCTATCATTTATATATATTTAATTTTCACAACGTTTCTTTTTATATATCATTTAAAATTGCTATCATTTATATGTATATTTGTTTTAACAATGCTTCCTTTTATATATCATTTCTGAGTATAATTGAAACGTTATTTTTCATAGTTACATGTAAATGGTATACAATGATGAATGCAATATGTTTATATAACTCTGTTTAATTTCTTAAACAGAGTTATCTTTATTTGTTTCTGCACATTTCATTTTAATTAATAATACATTTTCATGGTTATTGTTGAATTGAAACAATCTTAAGTTGTATTCACATATAATTACCCGGGTTAGTGTTAGAATTTCTTTATCAATATTTAGCTTAAATTAGATAGTTTTATTTCAGTTAGTTTAGTCCCATTTCCACCCATCCAATCCAATCCATTTAGTTACAAGGAAACTGGTCCTTTAAATCCAGTTAGAGCCACCACACCAAACGGAAAAGGAGCTGCCTTAAGGTTCCGACCGGGTGGTTTTCCCCGATGTTTGAAGCAGAGATTTTCTAGGCTTCAACATTTTTGGCGCTAGAAGGAGGGCCTGAGCTATGAATGGCAAGTAAATCTTTATCCACAAGCCATTCTGAGAGCAAAACATCCTCATTAACTTCTTCAATTTCTTCTGAAATTCAGAATCCAAGAGAAGAAATTGCAGAAAATATTCAGACACCCACTACCAAAATTTCAAAACATTCAGACAAACAACATCCCGAGTCTCCTGAAGTTCAAGATCTAATTCATAAATTGAAAGGATTCTCATTATCTCTTGAAGAGTCTGAAATATCTGAAGGTAGTGTAACTTCAAAATTTATTCCTTCGAAACCTCTTACTAGGTTGCAAAGTGAAAAACTTGGTATTCCTCCAAAAGAATTTCCTTTACCTAGTAAGGGCAAAAAAAAAAGAATTCAATCAGAAACAGAAAGTGATACAAGTTCATCATCTCATATTCAATCACCTGTTTCCAAAAGCACAACTCAACAAAGTGCAGTTGTTTCATCATCATCTCTTCAATCATCATCTCCACAAACATCTTCTCCTCAATTCTCATCAATCTCAACATCATCTATTCCAACCACTTCAATTCAAATTCCACCAGTTTCTGGTATTCCTCCAATAGTCGTCCCAATAATGGCATAGAGACCATGGTCTACTCCAGGAGCAGTCAACATGGCTGCACCTTTACATGATTTACCAGACAATCCTGGAAAATGGCTTCCAAAGTTTAGCCCAGATCTTAACATTCAAGCTGAAGAACATATCAATAATTTTATGTTGGCTATTAATTTGAATGGAGTCATACATGAAGATGTTGTAGTTAGATTATTCCCATATACTCTTCAGGGAGTAGCAGGATCATGGTATTTTTCATTACCATCGGGATCTATAACAAGTTGGGACATTTTTGCAGATCATTTTTTGACCAAATTTGGAGATGATCGATCAATTGCAACTTTACTCAATGATCTCTCAAATTTGAAAATAGAACCCAAAGAACCTATAAAAGAATTCAATGTTAGATTCAAAAAAATCTTGAACAAAATTCATACAGATTCACAAACTAGTGAGCAAGTCAGAATCAAATGGTATATAACTGCCTTACCCTCAAACATAGCAATTTTTGTAGACAGAGCTGCAAAGCCTACATTAGCTGAGAATATGAAAGAAGCTATTGCAGTGGAAAAACGTATTACTTCTCTAGAAAAGAAAAATGCTATTGAAGAAAGGAAATCAAAGAAGGTCAGCTTCAGAGATGATTCAAAGAAAAATGCCAAAGATCCATATGACATGGAAGGTTTACATAAAGTTTTTAAAACCATGTCAAATGAAATGGTTGAAATTAAAAAACAAGTGGCTGAAACTTCAACCAAGAAACCATTCCAAAATTTCAGACGAAACCAAGTTGAATCTAAACCTCCTAATGTAATCTCTAATGCAGAATCAGAAGAAGAGGAAGAAGAAGAAGATACATCTATAGTATCAGATCAAGAAGACGAAAATGAAGAAATAGCTGAATTGAATGGAATGTGGGATTTTATTCTCCCTAATTCTGATAGTGAAGAAGCTATGCCTGTAAGTAATAGGAGTAAATCTACAGCAGAACCAGTGCAAACAGTTCCTAAAAAGAAAATTACAACTCCAAGTACCAAAGACAAACCCAATGTAAAGAAAACTTCTCCATTACCTACTCAAAATCAGTCATCTTCTTCTAATCCTCTCACATCAACAGCGAAAACTTTAGTAGTGTCAGATCCTATGGAATACAATATTGTTGAAGACATGAAAAATATTAAATCCAACATCTCCTTACATGAACTCAGCAAACTGAAACACCAGCAAAATTTGCTATTGAAAGAATTAAATGCTACACCAATTGCTCCTTTACCAAGCGGTGTAGTTGCAAAAGCAGCAAGAGGAACTGGTAAGCCACTAGATAAGGTAGATGCTACTGATACTGTGCTCATTGGGGAAAAGTCAAATTCTCAAACTCCTCCTTTTCTTTTGACTTATGAGATGTACAATAAAAATATGCACAATTGTTTGATTGATTCTGGAGCTTCCTCCAATATAATGCCTACTTTTGTCTGTGCTAAATTGAATATTGAACCACAGAAATCAGCAGTTCATATCGTTCAGTTGGATCGCTCTAAAGTCCAAGTGGTAGGATAAATCAATTCAGTTACTATCAGATTAGCCTCAGATCCTAGGATTGTCCAAAGAATTGATATTCTGATTGCTGATATTTCTGAATTCTATGGATTAATCTTGAGCAGGGACTGGTCTGCGAAACTGAATGGTTATATCTCAACCAATTATTCACATATGTGGCTTCCCTACAAAGGGAAACCAAATCAAATCAAAATTGAACGAGAAAAACATATGATGCACACTGTCACTGAATTTGAACAATCTAATGAACCAGTAGCATTCAACAACAATATTATTGGAGGCTATTCTGCTGAATCATTCCTTGGAAATTTCAAAGCTCCTCAATCACCTTTTTCTGTAAATACTTTTGTTTCTCAGATAGAAATTTTTTCACAATATGATACTTCCAGAATTGTAAATATTTCTGAAGTAATTGTAGATAAGCCAGTAGATAAGTCTTTATTTTGGTCATTATATTTTGATGGATCGAAATCTAGTGATGGAGCTGGAGCTGGATGCATCCTAATTGATCCAAATGGGGAGAAAATCGTGCTGTCATGTAGATTAGAATTTGAGTGTACTAACAATACCGCAAAATATGAAGCCTTGGTTCAAGGACTTTATAAAGCTATAGGGTTAGATGTTAAATACTTGAAAGTTTTTGGTGATTCCGAAATTGTCATTAAACAAGTTAGGAATACTATTCATTGCCTTTCAGGAAATCTTAAACACTATCAAACCCTATTACAAGACCTCACCACTCATTTTTTAGTATTCAATATTTCTCCAATTCCTAGGAATCAGAATACATCAGCTGACTTGTTAGCTAATGTTGCATCTAAACTCTTACCTGCTGAAGATTGCAGTCCTGATAGGTTTTCTGTAGAATTGAATTTTCGTCCATCAGTCCCAGATAATGTTACAAATTGGAGAGTATTTTATCATGATCAAGATATTCTAAATTTCATGACTTCAGAGAAATCATATGATGAGAAAATTATTGACGAAGATGATCATGATTTACAAATTGCTTCAAAAGGTAATGAAAACCCCATTCCAAAATATGTTGTTAAATTAGAGGATTTATATGACATTAGAGACAGATTCAAGAAAGTTACTAATACGAAACTTCAAAGCTCAACTTTGAAGTTTGAATTAGTAAATCTTGGTTCTGATTCTAAACCTCAAAACGTTAACTTAGGACTCAATTTAACACCAGAGGAAAGGAATGCATTCATTAAACTGCTGAACAAGTATAAAAACGTTTTTTCTTGGAATTATGATGATCTAAAAACATATGATACTTCGATTATTCAACATACAATTCCAATGCTTCCTGATATTAAACCTGTTCAACAGAAGTTGAGAAAGATTCATCCAAATCTCGAAAGTCAAATCAAATCAGAACTTAATAAACTTTTAAAATCCAAAATAATTTTTCCGGTCAGGCACTCCAATTGGGTTTCCAATATGGTACCTGTAAGGAAGAAGAATGGTGATATAAGAATCTGTATTGATTTCATAAATTTAAACAAGGCATGTTTAAAAGACAATTTCCCATTGCCAACCATGGAACAGATACTTCAAAAGGTAGTTGGTTCTGAACTTATGTCTTTTCTCGATGGATTTTCGGGCTATAATCAAGTTTTAGTTCATCCGGATGACAGATTGAAAACAACTTTCAGAACAAAATGGGGGACTTATTCTTATCAAAAAATGCCTTTTGATCTAATAAATGCAGGAGCAACTTTTCAGAGAGCCATGGATATAGCATTCAAAGGCCTGATCAATAAATCAGTTGTTGTTTATCTTGATGACATAACAGTATTTTCGAAAAAGAGAGCCAATCATCTACATGATTTAAAAAAAATATTTGAAAGATGTAGAAAGTTTGGTATCTCCTTAAATCCCAAGAAATCTTTCTTTGCTTTAGATGAAGGAAAACTCTTAGGATTTGTTGTGTCAAAAGATGGTATATATATTGATCCAGATAGAGTGAAAGAAATTTCTGATATTTCTTTACCACATAACAAAAAAATCATGCAATCATTTCTTGGACAGATCAATTTTGTTAAAAGATTTATTCCTGATTTTTCTTTAATTGTTTGACCTATGCAAAATATGATCAAGAAGAATTCAATATTCAGATGGACGCATAAGAAAAAAGAAGCTTTTGATTCAATCAAACGAGCAATCATTAATGCACCAGCATTGAATACCCCGGATTTTTCTAAAGATTTTACTTTGTATACTTTGGCCACTGAAACATCTTATGCAGCCGTTTTAACACAACTCAATGATCAAAAAATCGAAGCACCAATTTCTTTCTTTAGCTCAAATCTGCAAGGAGTTGAGCTTAATTATTCCGATGTTGAAAAACAAGCCTTTGTTGTGTTTAAATCAATCAAACATTTCAGACCTTTTCTCTTGAAGACACATACAAAAATCATTGTCCCATTCTCTGCAGTGAGGCAATTATTAATTCAAAAAGATGTAGGAGAAAAGAGAGCTAACTGGGTAATAGCCTTGCAAGAATATGATATTGATATTAAACCAGCTAAGATTGTTAGAGGACAAGGTTTTTGCAGATTATTGGCAGGAGCTCATAACATACCAGAAAATCAAGATTCAAATCAAGATATTCAAGTAAGTCAGATAAGTGTTATAAATTACGGATCTCAGTATGCTGATCTTATCTATTACTTGAAAAATGGGTATGCTCCTTCTAATCTCAGCTATAAGAGTAAACGCGCTTTAAGGTTAAAGGCTATTAAATACCAGATCATTGATAATGTGTTATTTAGAAAAAATTATGATTCAATTTTATTAAGATGTTTGGAAAAGACTGAAGCTGAAAAGGTTTTGCAGGAATTGCATGATGGACCAGCAGGAGGTCATTTTGGAGGTGATACCACGGCTCAAAAAATAATTCACGCTGGTTATTACTGGCCTACCCTTTTTAAAGATACACATGATTACGTAAGGAAGTGCCAAATTTGTCAAACTGCAAGTGGAAGACAAAGGAAACCAGCTTTTCCTTTGCAACCAGTAACTATTGAGCAACCATTCGAACAATGGGGGCTTGACATTATTGGTGAGATAGTACCTCATTCTTCCAAACAGCACAAGTACATCCTTACTGCAACTGATTACTTTACAAAGTGGGTATAAGAAATCCCCTTGAAGGTAGCCAATTCTGATGCAATTATCGATTTCATAGATCAATTCATCATAACCAGGTTTGGTGTACCTCAAGCTCTTGTCTTTGATAATGCATCTTACTTCTCTGGAAATAGTTTAATTGAATTTGCAGTCAAAAGAGGTTTTAAATTAAAATATTCAGCAAATTATTATCCACAAGGTAATTGTTTGGCTGAATCCACTAATAAAAACCTTATCAAAATCATTAAAAGGACCATTGATCAAAATCAAAAGAATTGGCACAAATCTTTAATCTTTGCATTATGGGCTGATTGTATCACTGAAAAAGCTTCAATAGGGTCTTCACCTTTCAATCTGGTTTATGGAAAAGAAGCTGTGATACCATCAAACTTAACACTTCCATCATTAGCCCTAGTGCAGTTTATTGAAGAAAATCCCTCTTCATCCATTCAATTGAGATATAATCAAATCCTTAAATTAGAAGAAGATAGAGATAAAGCAAAAATTACTCATGAAAAACATCAACAGCTTGTAAAATCTTCTTTTGATGCAAGTTCTACTGGCTCAAAAAAATTTTCAATTGGTGATCTCGTTTTGAAATGGGATAAAGCACACGAAGAAAAAGGTAAACATACCAAATTTCAGAAAATGTGGCTTAGACCATTTCAGATCGTTGAGAAGATAAGCTCAAATACATTCATACTCCAAGATCTAACAGGTAAGAGAGAGCCTCTTCCTGTAAATGGGCTTATCTTGAAGAAATTCTTTTCATAAGGAGGTAACCCCTTCTTAAATTGTATATATTTCTTTCTGCAAAGTTTTTGATTTTTTTTGTTTTTACAAATAAAGGTTGTTTATGAGTCTCTGATTGACTGTTTACTATTTGAGAAAATTTCTTTGGGAAAATATTATAAATATTTATTTTGTGTAAATAAGAATTTTTAAAGTAATGATCACAGTTTTTGAATAGTTTAAAATAAGATGTTAAACTTTGAAAAGATTATTTCAATCATTTACATGATCTTTTGAAAACTTGAGGAAAATGTAAATCATTATAAATTTTATTAAGCAGAGAAAAGGTTATCTATCAAAGTATAGATTTTTTCAAAGTTTTGGAATTCAAAAAACTCTGAAAATTGTCATCCATTGATTCTTAAGGATAAAACTATTTCACCCCATCCATTTAAATTGTGATTTTTTTTAGAATGTAATTCTAAGAAATTATACAAAATTTTAAGAGATAAGAGGTCTCATTACGAGCCGACTTACCATGTTCATAAGGAGTAATAAAACTGACATTACCAATACTGCATACCAAAATAGGGTAATGGCTTATAAATATAAGACAAGGGGTCTCATCACGAGCCAACTTGTTCAGTTTAATTATAACTGGTGAATGACATTGTTATCAACTGGCCACCAAACCAGAACAATGGCTCTTAAAATAAAAATAAATAAAAGACAAAAAAAATGAGATAATAGTTCTTATGAATTTATCTTTTAAAAGGTCATAATTTTAGTTGGATGGGACAATGAATGGTTAATGGTTTAAAGGTAACCCTGTCAAGACTATAAACGTTTGCTGGCAGCAGAGGCAATACCTATGGCAATAGAGTATATTATAAAACCAAAACTTGGAGAGATCCACTTACTTCATTATTAACACCAATCAAAGCTTGATATAACCCAAAATGTTTTTATTTCTTAAAGAACTAGAAAGAAATTATGAGATGATTTTTATTTCTTTTTCATAGTGACATTTTATTTGAATTATCCTAAGATAGTTTTCATTATCTTTAAAAACCTTTACTTACTAAAGATAGAATGTTCATTTTATTTTTCAGAGATAACTGTTTCTTTCAGTGAATCGCCAATTGTTGTGACCAGCAACAACCCCCCTTTTATTTATTATTAGTAATAATACTAAATAAATGAGGACCCTTAGTTAAAAAATCCAAAAAAATCAATTAGGATTTGTTTGCCTTTCAAATAAAACTTTCTATCATAAACTTATAGAAATCCCTTAGAAAGAATATTTAGAAACACTTAAGTTTATGATAGATTATAATAAAATTTCTCTTTAAACAAGATAGCGCATCCATAAAAAAAATAGTATATATAAAACGCATTGATCGCAGATCGCATAGCGCATAAAACAGAAATGATTAATAAATATCTTTTGTGCTCTTATCAATTTTGCACTTTTGCGATTGTGCGCTTTTGCGATTGTGCGCTTTTGCAATATTGCGCTTTTGCACTTTTGCGCTTTTGCGCTATTGCGCAATTTCCACTTTTGCGCTATTTTTATGACTACAATGACTTCATTTTGCGATATTGCGACATTGTGATATTGTGATATTGCGCAGCAAATCGCAGATCACAATGTCACAGATTCATATAGGCGCGCTATCCCAAGGCAATCTTCCCATATGTCAAATCCGTTATGCGCTTTAATGATTATATTAAATGATTGGATTGATTATTAATGTGAAATGAGATTGTGTTTAGATTGAAAGTCGTTTCACAATTTAAATATTATATTTCATCCACTTTCACATTCAAAACAGTCTCATCACCTTTCTTATATCATTACTCTCATTTATTCGTAAAACGCAGGCACGAAGGAGCAAACCACTATACAAAGCTTCCGCTAAACACTATGGGTAAGAAGGAGAAGAGCTCAAGTTCTGAGAACAAAGAAATGGCTTCGCTATACGCAGACACCGCCTGTAACAAGGACGCCGGTATATCCACTTGGGAGGGAATGTATCAACTGTTAGAAGATGAAAACCCTGTGGTGATAAAAGTTGCAGCTACAGCAGGTTCAAAGGATACGTCTGAAGCAACCTTTAGAGACTTGGCTTGCTCATTCCTACATAGAATAGCAGCAAGGCCAAGGATTCTCCCATACACCGACATGGTGAGATGGGTGCTGGATAGCACAGATATTTCAGACAGACAATTCAGAACTCCATCTGAAGAACTAATCGGGTCATTCACCATAGAAGATATGAGATTAATGTATAAGCTGCCAGAACCTCAGGCGTCTTTCAACAAGCAATTTATGGAAGATTTTGCCAAAGAACACTCAAATTTGGCAGAATGCACAAAGGAGTGGACTAAAATAAGTGAACCATTGAAGAAGAACAAACAAGGTATGTACAGCACGGGTTCACTTACCTCTCCTTATTGTTTTACTGCTGCCATGTTATGCAGGCTTTTTGGAAAGCCTGACATAAATATGATCTTACCTGAATGGCTTCCTTTGTTGAATGCGGCTGTTAATTCTATAATTGTAGATTGGGCCAAAATCCTATCTGATAATCTCACCACTGCTATTTTTCATTACCGGTCTAAACGAAATGTTTCCCAGCGGGTTTATCCGCCTTTTTATTTATCTGCTTATGTCATGGACGCCATCTACTATGTCTCTAAATTCCCTGTGATGGGCTGGAAATGGACTATCCACGATCCTTTGCCCATTCATGTGTACCATAAAGAACTATGGGAGTCTAATTTTGTCCCCCATTTTTACCAAATTTGTCATGGAATAATGTTGCCATTGTACAGAACATTGTATAATAAGGATGCCCCGAGGTTATCCTCAGAAAGAGAGGTTGATATTCTCCCCGTCACAAGATGGTTTGGAGAGGAATTGTTCACCTAAATTAGGGTTTTTGGAAGTTATGCTTCTCCCCATGTTTTACCCTTATATGTTCCAGATAGACTTGTAGCTCGGGAAATTTCTTATCAGACCTGTGGCCAGGAAGGTATGACAAAAGAATTAAAAGACAAGAAAAATGGCATTTGGCCACAATTTCCCATAAAATGTGGAACATTTTCACTGTTGGATATTGGTCATGCATTTCACGAGATAGGCAACGTTACATGCCTACAGCTGTTCAAATTCTCAAGAAGGTTATTTGACCCAAATGATATTGTTAAGAATTTTACCAATGCAATCAAAGTAAGGGAATTTTCCGGGGAATAGGATCTTTTTGATGATATGTTCCAAGCAAGAAATTCATTCAAAGAAGTTTTGAATTCAGCTCAAGCTCAGCTATCTCCAGAGGAATTTCAGGAATTCAAGCTTTACAGAGAAAGAAGACTAATTCCTATTCCTTTGGATAATCTACGCTTAGAGCCTGCAAGGGAGCAAACTCCTAGTGTTAGTCTTAACGGCAGTTCAAGTATAGGTAAATCCAAATCAAAATCTGACAGAGATTCTGAACACTCCAATAAGTCTAAAGAAAAGGAAGATAAAATGGAAGAATCCATTAAATATTCTGCACAATCTAAAGAGCTTACTCAACAGCAAATTTTGACTTCTCAACAAACAAATCCTCCTCCACCCAATGTACAACAACAGCCAGTCACCATTGAGTTAGATAAAGAATGGGAAACCTTTAATCAATTGATTAATGTAGAAGGACAAAATGTACAAACCCCTGTCCAGACAACCAAAGTTTTGAGCACAGGAACAAGCAGCACTACCGCAGTAATAGAGCACATACCAATCACACCCTCCTCTGAAATTGTACTTAATGTAGAGGACATTCCTCCTCTGGATGTATTTTATAGCCCAAAATACAAAGCAGTAGTAAAAAGACAAAGGAAAAAGAGAAAAATAGAAAGTGCAATTGCTACTGAACTAGAACAAGTAGACGTTTTGTGGAAAGATCCTGCCACAGAGCCTACTCATAATCTCACTAAGTTATCTCAAATAACAGGAGCTTATGCTTCTGCAACAATTGATAAAGCAATTGAGATACAAATTTTGTTGGATGAAAAAGAAGAACGGATAAAAGCTCTGCAACAGCAATTGCAACAGGTACAGGCCAATAAGGAAGCACAATTAAAACTTGAAGAGTTACAACAACAACTTCAAGAAATGAAAACAGGACATCAAAAAAGTCTGGCTGATAAAGACAAACAAATACAGATTATCCAAGAACAGCATAAGGATGATCCTAAGCTTCCAGAATTCATTTCAGAAACCATCTCTTTGAACAACCAACTACTGCAACAAGAGGAAGTTTTCTGCCAAAAAATATTGCAATGGAATTCTTTGTGCCAAGAAAGCGATAAAATCACAAATCATGTCGTAGATTTACGAAATGATTATGATTTGATTAATGAAAATATCAATGATTATCTAGCATGGCAAAAGACAGAAAAAGGCAGAAAAGCTGGTGCACCCATCATTAACGAGAACCATAAAGAAATACTATTTAATAATTGGGATGCACAAATCAGAAAGGCAGAAAAGGCAGCAGAGGAGGCATATACAGCGGCAAACACTCTCACTGATTGTGTAAATGAAAATTTCCACAAAGCTAACTTGATTTCTGAAACTATTCCAGGATATCTCCCACAGGCAAATCAACTGCAAACAGAATGGAGGCAAAAGGCAGAAGAAAGAAAAAAAAAATCATCGAAGTGGAGGCAAGATTGAATTCAGGACTCATCAGGATGTACTTGGTGAAACCACACGGCTACAGGTGTCACTCAGGCCAGCTATCATCAATACTTTCTGAGAGAAAGGTGCTCCTACGCTTGCCGACCTACCCTTCCGTCTTTTCGGGACGATTGAAATCTGAAGCAGTCCCAGCCGCATCTTCTCAAAACTATCTTTGGATCCCACCACCAAGCTTAAAGATCAAGTTAATAGATAGATAGATTTAGTTTTAATTTCACTGTATTTTAGCCTAGGAAAAGGACGGTCATTGAACCGAATCCTTAATTTTTGTAATAAACTATTTTTAGAGTTAGTTAAGTAGTATTTAAACCCCTCATGCATTTAGAGAGGGGTCCTGGATCTTAATATTTTTGGACTTGGAGATTGCATTTCTGTACTCCATTGTCTTATATATTTTTTGAAAAGGATCACATCTGGTGATTTTCATGCGGAACTATCTTTGAAGTGTTGCATTTCTGTACCTTGGAATTTGGTTTTGCATCATAATTACTGGATAGAGTATCAGATTGCATTTGAAACTCTTCAAGATGAACAAGGTATTTCTATCTGTTCACTGTTGATCTCTTCTGTCTTATGATATTTGGTTTTAAAATTGCTATCATTTATATGTATATTGGTTTTCACAACGCTTTCTTTTATATATCATTTCTGAGTATAATTGAAACGTTATTTTTCATAGTTACATGTAAATGGTATATAATGATGAATGCAATATGCTTATATAACTCTGTTTAATTTCTTAAACAGAGTTATCTTTATTTGTTTCTGCACATTTCAATTTAATTAATAATACATTTTCATGGTTATTGTTGAATTGAAACAATCTTAAGTTGTATTCACATATAATTACCTGGGTTAGTGTTAGAATTTCTTTATCAGTATTTAGCTTAAATTAGATAGTTTTATTTCAGTTAGTTTAGTCCCATTTCCACCCATCCAATCCAATCCATTTAGTTACAAGGAAACTGGTCCTTTAAATCCAGTCAGAGTGACCACACCAAACGGAAAAGGAGCTGCCTTAAGGTCCCGACCAGGTGGTTTTCCCCGATGTTTGAAGCAGAGATTTTCTAGGCTTCAACAGGGACTTCTTGTAAATTTTCTTCTGACACACCAAGATCATTACTTTATATTATCTGACTCTATGAATGTTTCTTCTGAATATATTTTGATGAAGTTTTGTATTTATAGTATGATTTTTGTAAATCCTCAGCCTCCTCTTCCTGTAAATATACATCTTCTTCTTCCTCCATCTCTTCAAGTCCTTCATTCTTATACATAGAACCCTCATCCATCTCTAATTTCTCCTGATCCATTGTTGTATGGTGTACATATTTATCCACTCTAACATATATGAATTATTCAATATTCTTAGTACTTTTTTTATAGAACATGTAGCCTTTTTTTCTTCTTTCATACCTAAGAAAAATATATGCATCAACATCGAAATCAAAATTACCAATATTTTTTTCATTCCTCTTGATATAAAAATTTCTCTTAAACACTTTGAGATGCTTCATTGAGGCTCATATCCATTTCCACAGTTCGTATGGAGTCTTGTCACTCTTTGGTATGAGTTGAGTCTTATTAATCAAATAGATATTGGCTTGGGTTTCTTCTCCCCGGAAGGTGTGTGCCACATTTCCTTCATCCATAATGGCCCTAACCATGTCTTGAATAGTTCTATTATTTCATTCTACCACTCTGTTTTGCTAAGGATTGCTTGAAACCATATTAGGTTCCTATAATACTAGTGTATTCCCCTTATTTTTATCGTTAGTGTAACCTGCTATTGTTGTTTTTGTACCCATGTATCCGCCATGTTGTTATTCTTGTGCCCCATAAAAGCCCACTATTTTTGTTATTGTGCCCTTACATTATTATTTTTATGTAGGCTCTGATTATATTGTGACCCTTTAGAGTCCTATATATTCCAGGGAGATATTATCATTTGTATCATTCAAGAATTGTTCACTTATGTGATGTAAAGTAGGTTTCCCCCTCGAGGAGGCTAATTTTTAAGTCATTGATCTATATATTTTGTGATCTGGTTGCATAAAATATGTGATAACATCCAACATGAGGTTTTCCTTTGGGAAATTGATTCAATGGAGAAGGAATTTTGGGTGGAAAGAAAAGCTGAAAGAAAAATTATGGCAACAAGGAAGTATATCAGTCACAACTATAAAGATGGAAGTGTTGTTTCTCCTTGCCTTGCACAACCTATAAGGTTGATTCCACAACAATTAGAGGGAAAAGGAGAAAACGATATTTTTTATAGTTGCGATAGAAAATACACTAAAGGTCATAATTATGTTGAGAAGAAATTATTCTAAATAGATTTTGAAGAATAGGAAGAAAGGGAACAAGAAACATCAAAAGAGGTGTTGAAAATCAACAAGAAAATGTGTGTCTAATTTATTTTTTCCTTTAAATAAATTGGACAATAAATTGTAATCTTATCTCATAACAACTTGTATTAGCTAACTAAATCATAAAGATTGAGTTAGCTCAATAATTTCAAGTTGAGGGTCAAAGGTGAGGCATGTAGAGTGATTCTATTATTTTGGGGGTCCAGTTGTAGTTAATACACTAGTGTAGTGTGGGTTTAATCAGTTAACTCAAATTAATTGAGTTTAAATCACTTTAACTAGTTATAAATGAGTAAAGAGATAGTGAGAGGTCAAGTTGTAATGTTCCAAATTCGAAACAACTAGCAAGGCATGACTGGAAAATGCATTTTCCAGTAATGGCTGCTACAAGAATTGAAACCAAGACCTGGATCCCTTAGAGAAATCTGTCTAAGTGCTAAATCCAAGAGGAGGCTCCAAAGAAATCCTTATAACTGGGTTAAACAGATCTCCCACACTTAGATCTCCTCAGAAATTGCCCGATGAAGGGACTGCAGCAATACATGAACATGAAATGGAGCAACAAAATTATTTATGTTGTATGCACACATGAAGAAGTAGATAGCCAACACATGTATATTATAGCAGCAATGTTGTACAAATCCTTGAGGAAGAAGTCACACAAGAAAATCAATACAACCTCAATGGAAGAAATACATGATACATGGAAAACACTGCCACATGAGAGAAACCATGGCTATAACAGTACATTTTATAAGAGACACTGAAACATATAAAGTGAAAATACAATGATATAGCAATATAAGCTCAAGAAATTTGGGGAGCAAGCTCTCAATCCATGAAAATGACAATACAACAATAATATACAATCCTTAGAAGGATTGGCTACAATACATGTACAAATGGAAAATCTGCAGAAATGCCGAAGTTGTTGGGTAGCAGCTACAAATCAGAAAATAGAAGGAGATAGCTGAAGATTATAATAAATATGAAATGAACCTCCTCCAACAGATCTCTCAAGTGATAGGCTAATCCTGACACTGAAGATCTTGCCTTCCAAAATGGTGGTAAAATTCCCCACTGCAGGTGCACTCTAAAATAATGCAGTCAAGGAACTGGATTGCGCTGTAGGAGATAGGAGATGCTTGGCCTTATGCCAAAGATGTGAAATTGGCTCAGAAACTTCCCTTACTAACCTCCCAGAGGAATATGAGCTCCCTCCTTTGAAATATGAGCCAAGGAAAGGTGTTGTGGAACCCTCCACTATAACACCCATCAACACTACATTATAATTTAGCAGAAATAATGCAGTGACTGAAAGGAGTGGCTTTAGCCTTGAGCCAAGATGTGGAAAAATGAAGTGCAATCCTTCAAGAGGCCTCTCAAGAAGGAGAGTAAATCCTAATTAGGAATCCCTCATTCTAAGAAGCATTGCAACTCAGCTGAACAGTCGGAGACTGCGAATAGTCTAAATAGACAAATGATCAAATGCTCAAAGATGTCTCACTATGGCTGCCTCTTCCTCCTTTTATGAAAGTGAATGCCTCTTTTCCCTAGACCCCACACATTATGGTTTCTTCCACAAATAATATTCCTCCCTCTCAAACTGCGTTGTCTTCTCATGCAAGCTACACCTCTTAGGCAGTGTTGTTGACTTGGTCAAACTTGACCTTGTCCTCATGCAATTGCCCCTTTTCACGTTGGAAGGTACAAAATTAACCTGCTCCATTGATAATTTTCACACTATGAAGGATATTATTCTTATTCATGGGCCTTTTACCCATTTTAATAACCTCCTGGATGAAATAAGAAAAATTTAATATTCCAATTTGCTGCATGCAAATTTTGGAATTTACAGTCCTCCCCTCTCAAATATTTCTTGTCCTCAAGCAAGTGCAAGGATAGACTGAATTATTTTCTCCTCCTCTTCCTGTAGCATTCATGTATGATGATATCCTCCAAGGAAATTTATTCCATATCATCAATCAAGCCTACACATTACTCCTCCTCAGCATGCAAGTTGTTTATCAATCCATCATCATGTAAAGGTGAAATACTCATGAGGATAGCAAAGTGATGTCTAGAGGTCCCTTTGAAGAATGGGATCTGAAATAAAATGGGAACTATCTTTCCCATATGGATCCTCCATCTCCAAGCTATGAGCCATGCAAAATGAGCTACCTCCCAACTAGGAAACTCCTAAAAAATATCTTCCACCTCTAGCTTCGGCAAAGTAGGTGGGCTGAAATTCTGCACATGGTAGAGAATGTAGCCTACCCCATGTTGTCCATCTATCCACTTAAGGTAAGTGTAGAGTTTCTGCTGATTCTAGGTTGCAATAAGTTTTCCCTCAAGTGGCAAGATGAGAACTAGATCTCCAAATATCTCTCCTCCAACGCTGCAAATCATGTTGGCCCAAATATCCCCATATATGATGAGTTGGAAGTCATCATCATATGGCATTATCTCCATCATATGGCTCACCTCATAAAGTGAAAAATGTGTTGCTAAGGTAACCAGATCATATCTCATATCCCCCTTAGAACGTGTAGTGCAAAAAGTGTGAGGAATTTCTCCCTCAAAGGACACATCCACACAATGTGTCTCTCTCCCAAGCATGCTCCTCATAAAGACAACAATAATAGAACCATAGGGATCAAAAATGAGAATCATACTTGCTGCCATATGAAACAAATGAGAATGACTATGGTCCCTCAAGTGCAACCAGCGCAGCTTGACCCTCAACTGCAATAGAGACTGATAAAATAAGTGGCTTCTCAACCACTTTCCTGCTGCTCCAATATCCTCAAAAGTATGGAGGAAGTGAATGATGTAAGGTGCACAGTGAGCATGTCCTCCATAATATAATCCTTCCCCAAGTCCTCCTAGGGAATGGCCATCAATCATGCTTATGGCCTCATCTAAACCATGTGGTTTAGAAAAACGAATGCTCCTCCTTGGAGCATCATCCTGCACATGTATGGTTAAGGGATGCGTACATACATCATACAAATAATCATGTAAACAATAATGAATACCCTTACCATACCTCCTGCTCATACAAGTGGAGTGGCTCATAAGTGAGTCTCTTCTCATCTCCAAAGGGAAAAGAGGTGGCTGTGTTAACTCTCTCAAAGAGTCATGTCTCTCCTCCATCTCCATATGATCCATGCATTTTCTCATATGCTAATATATATCCTCCTCAAATCCCATCCAAAAATACCCCTCCATGATGGTGTGGTATGCTCTCATAGAATAAGCGGGATTGGAAAGGAAATCCTCATGAGCTGCATGTAGTAACTTCTCCTTGAGCTTAGAAGCTCTAGGAAAGGAGATCCTACCATGATAGAAGATGACCCCATATCTAACTGAATATCCCTCCTCATGCAACTGGTCATCCAAGATCATGCAAGTGAAAAAATCCTTGGAATACTCCACCAACAGCTGGGAGCTCCAATATGGATCTATCTTCCATAGTGACAGCGCTGATGATCTCTCATGAAGAACATCTGTCATATGGCTACCCTCTCCTTTGACATCTCCCATGTCAAATATGCAAGTTGGAAGGCTACTATCCTTCCTCTATTGCTTCTAACACAACACAGAATTTGAAATGGAAGTGGGTAGTAATAATGTTGAGGGAATGCTCCCTCTCTCCTTGAGTCTACCCCAGACTCCTAGCACTATATCAAGCACTACCAAGTTCTCCACCCTCTTGAAATCCATGAGTGGTGCCCCAACATGTGAAGCGTCCATCCTCCTCTGCTAATCCAGTGGTCTCCCCGGCAAAATGTTTCCATGTAGTGAGACATCATCATCAAGAGATGACTGAATAGATGAATGAACAAGTCTGTCCATGCTTCCACTGTGCAATCCAATCACCTTCTTAAGTGCATCAACCTCCATAAATGAATAGGGATGATTACTCCTCATCTCATGATGCTGGGTCTTCTCCCTATCTCCTCCTTGTGGCTCCATGGTTCCACACCTCATCAACAACGGCACATGTAGAACATGAGTTGTGCCTTGATCTCCACACATGAGATCCCGGGGACTAGTTTGCAAAGATGCAAGCATCCCTCTATTTGGAGCAAGAGATCCTCCTTCCACTGCATGAGGTATTAGATCAACTCCATATCTAATAGCACCATTTCCCTCAATCTCTGCAACATGAGTGGGAAACTCTCCAATGATTAGATCCCTTTTTGAAAAAGAGATCTCCATGCTCCTTTTCTCAAAGGTGTGAGATGAAAACCTTTCTTCCAGAAAAGTATGGTGCAATTTTTCATGCAAGGGTTTTACTTGAGTTTTCTTGTTTTCCCCCACCATGTGTGTTTCATGTATCCTTACATCAAATCTTTGCACTAATGCCTTAGTGAAACTAGCATAGGATGCAATGTTTACATCAAAGAAAAAGATTTAAAGATCCACCAGGCATAGGCCTTACCTCTCAAATGCAGTGCCGTAACTTTGATGGCTTCCTCTTCTAGAATGCGGTGCTGCTGCAAAAACGTCTCTAAATCCTCCACCCAAGCTTTGACTTAACATATAGGTGAACCTTCAAAGGTAGATAGATGAAATCTATCCTCCTGCTCTTTTCCTCTCACCTTGATCTTGCAAAACTCTGAAAAACTAAGACGATCTCTGAATTTTTGAGTTGGAGACTCATACTCTTTCAAGAAATCACTAAGGCTTTCCCTCATAGCAACCTCTTCTTCTCTTTCCATCTCTCTTCCGGAAATCTTGGGCATGTGACTACGTTGTGCATTAGATGTGTAGCTGCTTGGTCATACTCCTCATGTAATAATCTAGAGTTTGACACTGAATCAAACCCTCTTGGAGATTCTTCATACATCTCCCTCCTTATATTCTTGAAGTATTTATGAATATTATGTACAGATTTAGGAAGAAGCTTTGTGATATTATCCCATTTTTCTCCTTCAGAATAAGGAGTGTTCTTCTTGCTTATTTCTCTGTCTCCTTGATGAGAATAGGAAGTGCAGGGTTCTTCCTCTTCTTTCTTTTTATCCTCCTTGGGGAGGTTCTTCATGGATCTAAAATATGATGAGATAAAACCCATCCTTGTCAATCTTCTAAACTTCTTGGGCTTAGAATCATAGGTTGAGCCAATATTTATGCTTTGATACCACTGTAATGTTCCAAATTTGGAACTGCTAGAAAGGCATGACTAGAAAACGTATTTTCCAGTAATGGCTGATACAGGAATTGAAACAAAGACCTGGATCCCTTAGAAAAATGTGTCTAAGTGCTAAGTCCAAGAGGAGGCTCCAAATAAATCCCTCTAAGTGGATTAAACATATCTCCCACACTCAGATTTCCTCATAAATTTCTTGATGAAGGGACTGCAGCAATACATGAACATGAAATGGAGTAACAACGTTATTTTACATTGTCTGCACACATGAAGAAGTAGATAGCCAACACATGTATATTATAGCAGCAATTTTGTGCAAATCCTTGAGGAAGAAGTCACTCAAGCAAAGTAAAACATCCTCAATGGAAGAAATACATGAAACATGGAAAACATTGCTACATGAGAGAAACCATGGCTATAACAACGCAGTTTATAAGAGACACTACAACATATAAAATGAAAATACAATGATATAGCAATATCAACTAAAGAAAGGTGGGGAGAAATCTCTCAACCCATGAAAATTACAATACAACAATAATATACAATCCTTAGAAGGATTGGCTACAATACATGTACAAATGGAAAATCTGCAGAAATGCCAGAGTTGCTGGGCAGCAGCTGCAACTCAGAAAATAGGAGATAGCTGAAGATGATAATCAATTTGAAATGAACCTCCTCCAACAGATCTCTCAAGTGATAGGCTGATCCTTGTTAAGGTCCCGTGATTTGGCAGATTCGAAAGCCAAATGACAGGTTAACATAAAACCAACTTTGGAGCCCTAGGACCTAGCCTTCCTGGACTCAGAGAGGGCTCTCTCTATTTATGCAAAGGATGTAAACTTGTTTGCTTTCTATGTATTTGATTTTAGGCTAGTTTTTAAGCATGTTTTGGTTTGTTTTAGGTTTTTTTGAGGGAGAACTGATCAAAGGATAAATAGATAAAAATATTGTCAGATCAACTGGGCTATGGGGTCAAAAAGTTCAAGACTGTCTCAAATGGTGGAGAAGGCATATTGCAGGGCCGATTTAGTCAAGATAAATGGATTCTTTTGGTGTAAGTGAAATGAAATGGACACTAAGTTTGTGAAAGAAAAAGAGGTTTTAAGCATAAATAGTTTTACAACAAACATTCATGTGGTAGGGCTAACCATGATCACTATAAATGAAACTCAAACTGATAGATGCATAGAATAAACATGCAGGTGATACATAGAAGTATAAGACCCTCTAACTTTGGGAAAATCACCTTCAGACTTTTGGGAAAACAAATAATACAAGAAAAAAACTCAATATATGAAGAGGGAACTCCTAAACATCATATTTTGAGCTATTGGAAACTTTGAAATAAGACCGCAGAGCATGGGAAAAGGGCAAGATCAAAACAAGACCTCTTTGACTTAACTAGACAACCAATACTTCAAAGAGAGATTTTGGAGATGGATTTTTGGTTAGATATGAGTAAGTAGGGAATACCGTGAATCATACTAGATAGCATACATAATAACCATTAATGAAACTGATAACAAGTTCTTAGGGTAGCAAAGAGCAATTAAGAATTCTTTGACATAACCAAGAAAGAAGAAAAACATAGAAGCTGTAATAAATCAAGAAACTTCAGGTGCCTCCATGGGCATGTCTCAAATCTATTCTTAAGCAACCTACAAAAATCAAGAAGCATGAAAAAATGTATGATAAACTAAGGAAACATAATAGATAAGGAACACAACACCATTCACCAAGCCATGGAATCCTACAAACAATCCTCCTCCACCATCCAAGTCAAACAAGAAATCATCCACTTCATGAGACAATGTATTTCTTCAAAACTTGTAATAGTATGTATCGCTCTATAACATCAATTTCAGCCTCCTATTACAATGAATTCTCTTGGAATATATAGGCCAAAGAGAAAGAAACTATCCTAGAGCATCTAGAAGGCCGTTGGCCTAATACAAATATTCGATTTTGTCCTTGAGGCTTTGCAAATCCCAAGGCACAAAATATCTTCAAAAATATCTATTTAAGCTAATAATAGAAATAAAATTTACTTTAAATCACTGACATAGAGATAAAAATAGCTAAACGCACATTTGTATGGCTACCTTCAGAAAACTTCTTTTTAAGCCAAAATGTTACAGGAACGTAGCAGCAGAAAGAAGCATGTTTTACAGACAACGTTTGAGGAACCTCCCGATGTCGAAACAAGGCCTGTGATAGCTCATTGGAAAGTCCTCGATGTCTAGTTTCTGGAACTAGTTTATTTTTCCAAAGATGATCCATATAAGTCTGTCAAAAGGTGGAATAAGTGAAAAAACCCACGGGGTTCTCATACGCTGATATGTGAGGCAGAAAGGTGAATTGTGACTAATTTTTATCCCTTTTGGGGACCAAAACACCTCATTTGGATCTAAAAATTTGTGAGTAGCTGCCCCAAAATTTAATACATCCAAAAAAATGACTTTCATGAGCTAAGGATGCTCTTAGCACCCATGGCAACGCCTAGAAAAATGTGCAATTAGGGCCAAAAAACACACAAAAAAAGAGAGTCAAAATTTACTCAATTTTGGCGAGCAAGCCCCTTATGGGTTCTTAGAAGCATGCAAGGAAGATGAGGCCAAGATTTAAATCCTAGATATGCCTTTCTCCATTTTTTCTACCGGGCGCCTCTTTCGGGCAATTTTGAGCCTTTCTTGAGCAAGTTTGAGCTTTCTTCAGGAAAATTGGTTCAATTTCTTGTAGTGCCTAGTCATTTTCCTTTGCAGACCCAAGTCTCTATTTTCTTTCTCTAATTTATCCTCCAAATTCTTGTTGGCTCTTTCAAGCCATGATTCTTTATCATTTTCTATTTCTTAGGTGAGAAATTTTGTGAGATGATAAGATTGAACAAAGGTTGCTTCTTCTTCCTTCTGTTTCTCCAAAGCCTTCCTAAGACCAATAGTCCTAGGCCTTTTTCTTACTGGCTACTCTTCTTCTTCAGTATCATCAAATTCGCCCAAATACTCTTCAAGCTTGACTTGTGATTTGTATGCTTCCCTTTGGTATTTGAATACTCGGGCATCATAAATTGCCATTTTCCCACTCATTTTTTTATTTTGCATTTGTAGAACATGTACGAGGTCCTTTGACCTTTCTATATCAGTTTCCAAGTCGTGGATTTGGGCTTCTCTGTTTTGCAAAAGAGCATCAAGAATTATAGCTTCATCATCTCCAGCATCACTGTCTATTTGTATGATGTCAAACTTCCTTTCTTATTCATGACTACTCTCTTGTTGTTCATCTTTTTCTTTACCCTTTCCTTGGATAGAATTATTTGTCCTTTTTATCTTTGTAAATTCAACAATACTCTTCTTAGGAAATTTTCCTCTACTCCTTAGCGCTCTAGTGACATTTCTAGTCACTGCTGGAGTGATTTTCTTCTTTGTGGATTTGGTTTTTTTAGGCTTCACCACCTTTGGAGGAAGAGTCATGGCCCCTTGCCTAGGAGAGGTAGCTAGCACATGATCTTAGTTGTGTTGAGGAGAAGAGAGAGGAGGTTTCATTACTTGCACTTACTCAACTTGGTCCTTAACCCTGATGCCTCCATCATTACTTGCTTTGCTGCCCTGTTCACTGTCTTTCTTACTGTTTCAAGTTTGTTTATTACTGCCAGCTTCATCGTCTCTTTTTGTTGTTTGAATGCCTTATTTACCCTCCTTGCTGTCTTGTACTTGTTGAGGGCTGCCTTCAATAGCAATATTTTCATTGGGACTGTCTTCATTGTCATTTTTCATGCTGTCACCTCCTTCACTGTTCTCCTTAGATTCTATGTGTGGGTTGCCATCATGATCACTGATTTGCTGGGAGGCGCTTTTTTCACTGTCCCTTTGATTGGTTTCATGACTTTATTGAGGACTTTGGTGTTCCTCATCGCTGGTTTGAACATTTCCCTTTTTCTCTTCATCACCACTAGCTTGCTGCTCTTTATCATTACTACTTTGCACCTCTTCTTCCTCGTTGTTTCCTTGCTCATTTTCACTGCTCTGTTTATCTTCATCATCACTAATTTGTTGCTCGTGATCACTGCCCTATGATATGTCACTTGGTTCGTGTTCACTAATTTTCTTAGTGTCCCTATGCTCCTCATCACTACTAACCTCATGCCTGCTTTCATACGAGTGCTCTTTTTCACTATTAATCATGGGTGATGTTTTCCTTTGAGGAGTATTTTGACTTGATGGAGGAGAGACATAATGAGTGGAGGGTGAGGAGTATATGTGAGATGTGTCATGAGATGAAGAGGCAGTGGAAAAATCTAGATGATAAATGAAAGTCTCCCAAGACACTCCTTTGTTTTCAAGTTGGCGAAGGATGATGATTTTGATGAGAGAATGATGGAAAATATTGGATTTTTGCTGAGGAAGAAATTTCTTTTGAATAAGGGATGACATCTTGTCTATGCTTTTGCAGAGGAAGAAAGGGAGATTTAGCAACTGAGTCCTTGTGAAATTCATGAGAAGCCTGATGTGATAGGAATAAATCCGGGAACACCTCCCTTCACATGTGAAATACTTCATGATAACTCTCATGAGGGGGGCATAGCTGCTTAATAAGTGAGAAAAAGGAAATATAGCTTGGCAAGCATCCTGATGGTTTGGTTTTAAGAAAGGTTTATAGTGATTTAGATCCAGGTATGCTTGTTTGAACCACTTTTCACCTATATAGGGGATCTTAGTTGCTTTGGAGATAGCCCTAGGAGTAAGTTTAAAGTCCAGACCTGCTAGGTGGACATGTTTTCCTTGCAGCCTCAGGGTGAACAATTGTGTTAAGGGAGGGTAATTGGTGACCTCCTGGAACTTTTGGAAAAAATCAAGGCAACCAACCTCATGGAAGTTAAAAGGAACCGAAGGGGTGTCATTAATATCCTGAGTTGTAACAGGCTCAAATATTTTGCGAAATCCACCCTTTTTGACTTTCTTTGGAGGCATATCTTTGTTTAGGCTTTCCTTCACTTTCTTAGCAAAACAAGTCTTTCAAATGAACAAAAATAGAACTCTTATTTAAGCACTGTTTTTCTCTTTTTAACTAGCAACCAATTTCCTTTTAATGAAAATGGGTTTCATTCCTAATAACTGTGCCTTTTCTGCTTTGAAATCACTGAGTTCTGTCCTTTAACTTTTTAAACAAAACAAAATTTGTAAATTGATAATATGTGCTTTCTTCCTTAAACATTGTTTTGTTGTATCTAGCAAACATAGTATTTTTAAGAACCAATTGTTTTTTCGTTTTTCAAAAACTATGCCTGGCTTCTTAATAAAAATAGGCCTTTGCAATCAAACAATAGCTTTTTCTCTTCAATCACTGTTTTGTTGTATCTTTGTAAACATGGTGGTTTTTAGCATAAACATTGTTTTTTCCTTCAATGGGACTGTGTTTTTCTTCTTAACCCAACTGACTCATAACATCTCTTCAAACTCAAAAACATAGGCAAATATCAGAGTAAATACCTCTCAAAATGTGTTTGTGTACTTTTGGAGAAAGTTTTGATGGGAAAATATCTGATTTGATGTGGATTGGAGGCTGTTTGAGCAGTGCTACGCTCTTGTACACAGGCGCGTAGCACCTGCACGCCGCGGTGGAGCTGTCGGGTTGGGCACTAGGAGCCCTATGAATGGCACTGTGTGTTGGGCTAGGAAGAGTTAATAGGTGCATCACGCTACTCCACAGTCGTGTCATACCCAATGAAAAAATCTTCTACGAGCACCTACAGGTGCTTCGCGTCCTGCTACAGGCACGCCACATCCTAAAAATTTGCAAAGTGACTTGCCCAAAAACACAAGAACGTAATATTTTTCTTTTCCAAGTGAACAATGATACGTAAAGACCTTTTCTTGATGGTTTTTATAGCTTTTTTAAATGTTTTCAACCTACCCTTTAACTCTTTTAAAGAGTTTTAAGCTTTCTTTGGTTTAAATGATAAAAATGGATCTTTGCCCTTTTTGAAGAGATCTACCTTTTGAAGAATATCTTTAAACACATTGTCTGTGCCATGCCTTTTGCTCAGATATTTAGGGGAACATGTCACCAAACTATTTTTATCCTTCGTTCATCATTAAATGAACCCTTTCTAAACACATTACCTCTAATCTTTGTCTATTATTGAAAGCTTTCTCAAAATGTCAAACCCTGGCGATTTTAACCCTCTACTCATCTTTTGGAGGAGGTAAATGCAAGATGCAACTATCTAGGTTTATTAAAGCCACTGTATAGGTCCTCTTCTTATCACTAATAAAGGTCTTTACTCAACTATTCTTTGCCTTAACAGAAAAACTTTAGACCAAATGACTGCCATCTGCTTATTTATGAAGGAGGCTTCTTTAAAGCATTTTCTGGGAATTTTTGATATTTTTAGGTTTCAACTTTATGTATCCAAGCTCTGTCTGTCAAGAAAGTTTCCCTCAAAACTTTGACCTTGTCCTTATTATCTGAAAAGGTTAGAAAAAACATCATTACTGCAACATCTCAAAACCATATGTAAATCCTCTGTTTATGATGTGAAGGAGGTCTTTTCATATAACTTTTCTCTGTTACTTTGAGTAGACCATTAGGGGAAAACTGTGATCTTGTCCACTAGACACTCTTGAATATCTTCAAATAAACTAGCCCTCTCCTCATTTTGAAGGAGGTCATCTATTTGACAAACTGCATGGGGGCCTTTTGATCTCTGTTAACCAAATGAACAATGTCCATGAACAAACTATTTGTAGCTCTTTAGACAAGCTATGTTTATCATTCAAAACAGATTCTGTGATTGTCATTCAAGGGAGAATTCTTTAGGATTGTGAGGGGTGCCCTTTCTCTTCTGGAAGGAGTTCTTTGATCTGTCAGTGTTTAACCTTTGAGAAAGGCTACCATTTCCAAATCTAGGCCCTTTGAGACTATTCCTTTATGCTCTGCCTATCTTTTGAAAGAGGCTTCCTACACACAGTCTTTATGACCCTTCAGACCTACCATGAGGCCCCCTACTTTTTACTGATGGATGTCTTTAAAACTATAAAGCTTAATTCATATCAAAACTGTGACCCCTGTCTACTTGTTTCCAAGATACAAATAGAAGGCAACAATGCATCTTTGGTACTTATCCTTGATGAAATCATTTGAATCATAATGCCCTTTACTTCATGAGGGCCTGTCAGTAATGAATATCCCTGTTTGCATGAAATCATTGTTCAAATTTTAGGAGCACATAGTGTGCTTTGTAAATGGTGAGCGCTCACTGCCATGCATCCTTGAAACAACTCTTTTCCCCTGACTGTGTTTTCACAGGGTGCAGTGAAGTTGTTTGTGATAGTATTTCAAAGCTTAGTTCATGATAAAGTATAAGGAGCTGCTGTTCTTCATTATACCTTCACCATGAGGCCTAATTTTCTTTAAAACTCTTTTTTTCCAGAATACTATCACTGTTAGTGGTATAAGGATGATTTGTAGGGATGGCCACCATCTACACTTCTCTTTGACTTCCATAGTAAACTGACACAGCATGAAACTTTCTCCTGAGGTGTTTTTTTTTCTCGCACTCTGCTTGGTATCATCAATCAGTACATCCTTGAAAAGATGTAAAAATAGATGTTTTTGAAGTTTGGAGGGCTTATTTGATGTTTCATGGGGATCATGCCTGATCTAAGCATATTTCTTCAGACAGGGAAACTCCTTCATTTCCTGATTTGAACATTCCTGAGCCTCGCTAGAAACAAAACAAAGTGACCTCTTTGATGGTGCATGACCCAAGGATAGACAAGGGTTTTGGCTTTGGCAAATAACAAGACATGATGGCTGATTGATATTGAAGACAAAGTTTTTGGCTTAAAACAGTCTCACCAAGGAATTTTTTGCTAAAACACCATCACCTAGACCTACATAGTTTGTCATGGATTTTGAATGGCTTCTTGGGCATGAGTAGGTTATCACATGACAAAGTGATCAGTGATAGAGGGGTAGACACTTTTTTAAATGTTGGATAGTGAGTTGCATGAAAAACAAAGGATTTTGATGGTAGAGAGGCACACTTGTAATAGCTATAGATAGGGAGGCTTTGCTGAATTGAGATAGGTAGGGAAACTGAAGGGTTTTTCTAATTATAGGCTGAAGGAGAGGGGCAGGAAGGAAAAAATTTGTTTGAGGTGTTTTCTAGATGAAAAATTGACATAGATAGATTAGCTTCTAGAAAACTCAGCCAAGGTATCTAGTCATCAAAATAGGTAAAAACACCGATGACTAACCGTGGCTCCATTTGGGGAGGGAAGCTCCCTTTCAGGAGGTGTCCAGAATTGCAGATCTGTGGCTTGTGAAGACCAGTGCCCTCTCCATTGGCACAATTTCTCTCTCTCTCTTGATGTTATTTCTCAAAATTTACAACATGATTAGCATCAACCTCATCTCTACCTACCTAGCTATATCTCCTAACATTTTTTCTTGTTTAAGTGTGCTTGGACTAGCAACCCTTTGACATAATTTTTTTTTTTTTGAAAAAAGGAAAAATATATAATTCTACACTTATATCTTCCGAAAGTTCTAATTAAACTGATGAAATTCTTTGATTTCTCTACCGACGCTAGATCAACTATCAATATTAAGCTGTTTGACAGGATTTCATTCACTAGAATAAAACATGAAATTGAAAAATGATCAAATCAAGATTAGACAGTTTGATTTGACATGTGTTCATGGCATAACAACAAGCTGTGCACAAACATTATTTTTGTACAAAATGAGATTTTAGAAAAATCAGGGCTAAGATACATAGTTTGTTTTTCGTCCCTATTTTCGTCTTTGGTTCTGTTTTGAGAATGTGGAACCATCATCTTTTCCTAATCTACTTTTATTGATAAGTCAAGGCTTTCACAATTTGACTATCACTTATTTTCAATTAACTTATCAACAATCACTTTAAAACATGCTTAGTTATTATTAGGCTAGATAACTGAACAAGACATATTTTGAGCACTAGTAGTGGCATTTAGACTTGCGCACTTTCAGCATGACTATTTTTGGGTATGGGGTTGTGCCATTTCTTTAGAATTTGCCCTCTTTTTCTACTTTTCTTGTTGTTTTTGTATTTTTTGTCTATACCTTTTCTTCAAACAATCTAGGACTAAAAGATTCCCACAAGGCTGAGCTTATTTTCACACCTATCTATCTATCCTAATCTAACGTATACACAATATACATTCATTTGGTGAAATCTCCTTTCGAATGTAACCAGTCAAGTAGATGATTGAACGGGTGATCTTGGTTTAGTTCTTTCATGATGCTGAAGAAATCAAAAGGCCACTTCCACTTCACTTGTTCTTTAGCACCAGTGTTAAAAAATATTATTGATTTTGGTAATACACTGCTCCTAACAACCTTTATCCCTTCTTCAGATATCTTCAAAAAATGAGCATAGGGATCTTGAAATAATAAATGGTTATGAATATTTGAAAGGTATGTTTTGACCAGGATTACTTCTTCCTTCTCCACTGAATCAAGCTTAAGATGGTTTTGAGAAAGAAACTCTTCCTCATCTTCATTGTAATATGAACTGGAGGATTCATCATATATGGCTGTGTTGTCCTCTTGAAGTCGTGGTATACTCTTATTTATAGGACTGCATTATGTGAAAATACCAACATATTCTTGAGCAAGGGTATCTCTTATTACTTCAACCCTTTTAGGAGAAGGTTCCTTATCTTTATCTTGCTTAAGAATTTCCTCATTTTCTTCGACTTCATCATTTGAATTTAAAGGCTGCTGATTTCCAATTGTATGAAAAATATTTTTGATAGGTTGTGATGAAGCAGGACAAGGAACTAAAGATTCTTCACTCACTTCTAAACTTTCAAAACTTTACTCATTGGTATCATAGATAGTATGAATTTTCTCATTACTTTCTTGGAGTTGATGGGACTGATCTTCCACCCACAAATCTACTAATGATGGCCCTGCAAGATTATTTTCTATTTGGAGAACATCATCATCAGATTGATCAAAATTTGTAAGATCATAAATATAAGTAATATCATCAATCAAACATATTGGATTATCAACTTGTCTTTCTTTTACTTGATTTTCAAGGCTACTTTCTGATTTTTGGCAACAAATTTCAGTAGGTGAATGAGCAAGATTGTCTTGTTTATATGAAAATTTAGAGGTTGGCTGTTTATTTATAATCTGATTTATTTATTCTTCTATAAAAGGGGAGGGTATTATTATCTTTCTTAGGACAGAAGTACAACAATTATCTATCTTTTGTGAAGACTGAATTTGAGGTTGGATGTTTTCTTGAGCCTCATCTAGAAGGGATGATGAATCACTATTTGTGTTTGTAGGGATATCTTGGGGAATTTCGTTTATTTCCTGGTTAATTTCTTCCTTAAATGATTCATCTAAGTTTTCATGACAGTTATGTTGAGTATGAAAGGTATGAATCTCTTTTAATAGAACTTCATGATGCCAATTTTCTAAATCTTCATCAGTGCTAACAAGGTGTTGTATGAGATCTTCAGAATGGTCACAACAATTTTCAGCCCATGATGAAGATGAAGAGTTTTCTTTATAGTTTGTATAGAACTCTTAGTGCATGTCTCTTAAAGAAAACAAACTACCAGGTTCCAACCATTCATACCAATTCCTTGCCTTACCTTCTAATGTTGCCATGAACATTTTCATAAGACAGTCCTCATGCCATTCTAATTCTAGCCTCCACACATGCATATGAAATTTGAAAAGGTGTAACAAGGGGTCATCAAACTTCTCACCTTGAAAAAAAGGTAGGTTTTTCATCCAATCTACTTGATGCATCTTGTGTGGGAATCCAGGGATATGATCTCTACTCATTGGAGCATATCTCCTTCGTATCCTTGGATCCATATTTGTTAATGAGAAAGGGTCACTAGTGTCTTCTCAACTAGTTCAGAGTCTTCTACCAGTGGATTCATTAGGTCTTTTGAAGTTGTGGAGTCGCCAGGTGGAATATTTTGGACTTTTTTGTCCACCATCAACATGATTGGGATTGCTTAACACATTCCCAGGGGAGTTTATATGAACTAGTGGAGTAATAGGCCTACTGGAAGCTAGTGGAGTTGCCAGGTGGATATTTTTGGTTTGTTTTTAAGGATATATTGTCTATGGTCCACCACCAATACTGACATAAGAAGCCAATCTAAAAAAAAAAAATTGGGGTTTTTTCTGAGCTTTTATATGTAGCCCTAAGGTTTGTAAGAGTTTCCTATAACTAAATCATCATTTTGCTAACATGGTGAAAGAGCTAGTTTCTAATCTTCAAACAACACTTAATTTCTCTAAGTTTTACTGAGACCTTGAGTGTTCCTAAGATATACCTAGGATTTTTTTACTCAACGTCCCACTGTGATCACCATTATGTTAGTCAGCAGTGGGATAAGTCGACAAGATAATCTTCTTGAGGGATGTTGAAAATTTTAGCGAAGTCTAATTTTTGCTTATTCACTCAGAGTCCCAACGTGATCACCATTATGTTAGGGTCCCGTGATTTGGCAGATTGGCAAGCAAAATGACAGGGTAGCATCAAACCAACTTTGGATCCCTACGAACTAGCCTTCCTGGACTCGGAGAGGGCTCTCTCGACTTATGCAAAGGATGTAAACTTGTTTGCTTTCTATGTATTTGATTTTAGGCTAGTTGTTAAGCATGTTTTGGTTTGTTTTAGGTTTTTTTGGGGGAGAAATGATCAAAGGATAAATAGATGAAAATATTGTCAGATCAACTGGGCTATGGGGTCGAAATGTTAGAGACTGTCTCAAATGGTGGACAAGGTATATTGCAGGGCTGATTTGGTCAAGATAAATGGATTCTTTAGGTGTAAGTGAAATGAAATGGACACTAATTTTGTGAAAGACAAAGAGGTTTTAAGCATAAATATTTTTACAGCAAACATTCATGTGGTAGGGCTAACCATTGATCACTATAAATGAAACTCAAACTGATAGATGCATAAAATAAACATTCAGGTGATACATAGAAGTATAAGACCCTCTAACTTTGGGAAAATCACCTTCAGACTTTTGGGAAAACAAATAAGAAAAAAAAACAACTCAATCTATGAAGAGGGAACTCCTAAACATCATATTTTGAGCTATTGGGAACTTTGAAATAAGACTACAGAGCATGGGAAAAGGGAAAGATCGAAACAAGACCTCTTTGACTTAACTAGACAACCAATACTTCAAAGACAGATTTCAGAGATGGAATTTTGGCTAGCTATGAGTAAGCATGGCATACCATGAATCATACTAGATAGCATACATAATAACCATTAATGAAACTGATAACAAGTTCTTAGGGTACGAAAGAGCAATTAAGAGTTCTTTGACATAACCAAGAAAGAAGAAAAACATAGAAGTCGTAATGAATTAGGAAACTTGAGGTGCCTCCATGGGCATGTCTCAAAAATATTCTTTACTGAACTACAACAAGAAAGAAGCATGAAAACATGTATGATAAACTAAGGAAACATAACAGGTAAGGAACACAATACCATTCACCAAGCCATGGAATCCTACAAACAATCCTCCTCCACCATCCAAGTCAAACAAGAAATCATCCACTTAATGAGACAAAGTATTTCTTCAAAGCTTGTAATACTATGTGTCGCTCTATAACATCAAGTTCAACCTCCTTTTAAAATGAATTCTCTTGGAATATATAGGCCAAAGAGAAATAAACTATCCTAAATCATCTAGAAGGCCATTGGCCTAATACAAATATCTGATTTTGTCCTTCAGGCTTTGCAAAGCCCAAGGCACAAAATATCTTCAAAAGTATCTATTTAATCTAATAATAGAAATAAAAATGACCTTAAATCACTGAAATAGAGATAAAAATAGCTAAACGCACATTTGGATGGGCACCTTCAGAAAACTACTTTTTAAGCCAAAATGTTTCAGGAACGTAGCAGCAGAAAGAAGCCTGTTTGAGGGACCTCCTGATGTCGAAATGAAGCCCGTGATAGCTCGTTGGAAAGCCATGGATTTCTAGTTTTTGTAAATACTTGATGTTTCCAAAACTAATCCTTGTAAGGCTATCAAAAGGTGGACTAAGTGAAAAAAACGAGGGTGGTCTCATCTACTGATATATGAGGCAGAAAGGTGAATTTTGACTGATTGTTGCCTCTTTGGGGTACCAAAACACCTCCTTTGGATCTGAAAATTTGTGAGTAGCTGTGCCTAAATTTAATACATAAAAAAAATGATTTTAATGAGTTGAGGATGCTCCTAGCACCCATGGCTGTGCGTAGAAAAATATGCAATTAGGGCCAAAAAACACAAAAAACAAAATCATGTCAAAATTTGCTCAATTTTGGTGAGAAAGCCCCTGATGGGTTATTAGAAACATGCAAGGAAGCTGAGGCCAAGATTTCAAGCCTAGATATACATTTCTCCACTTTTTCTACTGGGCCCCTCTTTCGAGTAGTTTTGAGCCTTTCTTGAGCAAGTTTGAGATTTCTTCAGGCAAATTGGTTCAATTTCTTGTAGTGCCTGGTCATTTTCCTTTGCAGACCCAACTCTCTATTTTATTTCTCTAATTTATCCTCCAAATTCTTGTTGGCTCTTTCAAGCCATGATTCTTTATCATTTTCTATTTCTTGGGCGAGCAATTTTGTGAGAGGATAAGATCGAACAAGGGCTTCTTCTTGTTCCTTCTATTTCTCCAAAGCCTTCCTAATACGAATAGTCCTAGGCATTTTTCTTAATGGCTACTCTTATTCTTCAGTATCATCAAATTTTCCCATATACTCTTCAAGCTTGACTTGTGCTTTGTGTGCTTCCCTTTGGTATTTGAATGCCTGGGCCTCATAGATTTCCATTCGCCAAGTCATTTGTTTATTTTGCAATTGTAGAACATGTATGAGGTTCTTTGACCTTTCTAGATCAGTTTCCAATTCATGGATTTGGGCTCCTCTGTTTTTCAAAAGAGCCTCAAGAATTCTAGCTTCATCATCTCCAGCATCACTGTTTATTTGTATGATGTAAAACTCCCTTTCTTTTTCATGACTACTCTCCTGATGTTCATATTTTCTTTACCCTTGCCTTGGATAGACTTCTTTGTCCTTTTTCTCTTTGGAAATTCAACAATACTCTTCTTAGGAAATTTTCCTCTACTCGTTAGTTCTCTAGTGACATTTCTAGTCACTATTGGAGTGATTATATTCTTTGTGGATTTGGTGTTTTTAGGCTTCACCACCTTTGGAAGAAGAGTCATGGCCCCTCGCCTAGGAGAGGAAACTAGCACATTCTCTTGGCTGTGTTGAGGAGAAGAGAGAGGAGGTTTCATTACTTGCACTTGCTCAACTTGGTCCTTTACCCTGCTGCCTCCAGCATTACTTGCTTTGCTACCCTGTTCACAGTTTTTCTTACTATTTTGAGTTTGTTTAGGACTTCCAGCTTCATCATCTCTTTTTTCCGTTTGACTACCTTGTTTACCCTCCTTACTGTCTTGAACTTGTTGAGTGTTTCTTTCAATAGGAATTTTTTCATTGGGACTATCTTCATTGTCATTTTGCATGTTGTCACCTCCTTCACTGTTCTCCTTAGATTCTATGTGTGGGTTGCCATCATGATCACTTCTTTACTGGGAGGTGCTTTTTTCACTGTCCCTTTGATTCGTTTCATGACTTTGTTGAGGACTGTGGTGTTCCTCATCACTGCTTTGAACATTTTCGTTTTTCTCTTCATCACCACTAGCTTGCTGCTCTTCATCATTACTACTTTTCACCTCTTCTTCCTCACTGTTTCCTTGCTCATTTTCACTTCTCTGTTTTTCTTCATCATCACTTATTTTCTACTCATGGTCACTGCCTTGTGATTTTTCTCTTGGTTCATGTTCACTAATTTTCTTAGTGTCCCTATGCTCATAATCACTACTAACCTCATGCCTACTTTCATAAGACTGTTCTTTTTCACTATTAATCATGGGTGATGTTTGCCTTTGAGGAGTATTTTGACTTGATGGAGGAGAGACATAGTGAGTGGAGGGTGAGGAGGATATGTGAGATGGGTCATGAGATGAAGAGGCAGTGGAAAAATCTAGATGAGAAATGAAAGTCTCCCAAGAAACTCCTTTATTTTTAAGTTGGTAAAAGATGATGATTTTGATGAGAGAATGATGGAAAAGACTGGCCTTTTGCCCAGGAGGAAGTCTATTTTGAACAAGGGAGGACATCTTGTATATGATTTTGTAGAGGAAGAAAGAGAGATTTAGCAACTGAGTCCTTGTGAAATGCATGAGAAGCTTGATGTGATAGGAATAAATCCGGGAAAACCTCCCTTCACATGTGAAATACTTCATGATAACTCTCATGAGGGGGGCATAGCTTCTCAATAAGTGAAAAAAGGAAATATAGCTTGGAAAATATCTTGATGGTTTGGTTTTAAGAAAGGTTTATAGTGATTTAGATCCAGGTATTCTTGTTTGAACCACTTTTCTCCTATATAGGGGATCTTAGTCGCTTTGGAGACAGCCCTAGGAGTGATTTTAAAGTCCAGAACTGCTAGGTGGACATGTTTTCCTTGCAGCCTCAGGGTGAACAATTGTGTTAAGGGAGGGTAATTGGTGACCTCCTGGACTTTTTGGAAAAAATCAAGGTAGCCCACCTCATGGAAATTAAAAATAACCGAAGGGGAGTCATTAATATCCTGAGTTGTAACAGGCTCAAATATTTTGTGAAATCCACCCTTGTTGACTTTCTTTGGAGGCATAGCTTTTTTTAGGCTTTCCTTCACTTTATTAGTAAAAGAGGTCTTTCAAATGAACAAAAATATAACTCTTATTTAAGCACTATTTTTCTCTTTTTAACTAGCAACCAGATTCCTTTTAATGAAAATGGGTTTCCTTCATAAGAACTGTGCCTTTTCTACTTCGAAATCATTGAGTTCTATCTATTAAATTTTTACACCAAACAAAATTTGTAAATTGATAATAGGCACTTTCTTCCTTAAACATTGTTTTGTTGTATCTAGCAAACATGGTATTTTTAAGAACCAACTCTTTTCTCGTTTTTCAAAAACTATTCATGGCTTATTAATCAAAACAGGACTTTGCAATCAAACAATAGCCTTTTCTCTTGAATCACTATTTTGTTTTCTCTTTGTAAACATGGTGATTTTTAGCATAAACAGTGTTTTTTCCTTCAATGGGACTGTATTTTTCTTCTTAACCCAATTGACTCTTAACACCTCTTCAAACTCGAAAACTTAGGCAAATAGCACAGTAAATACCTCTCAAAATGTTTTTGTGTTCTTTTGGAGAAAGTTTTGTTGGGACAAGATCCTATTTGATGTGGATTGGAGGCTGTTTGAGCGGTGCTATTCTCCTGTGCATAGGTGCGTAGCACCTGCACGTCACGACAGAGCTGTTGGGTCGGGCCCTGGGTGCCCTCTGAATGCCATTGTGTGTCGTGTCGAGCGGAGTTAATAGGTGCATCACACCCAATGAAAAAACCTTCTGTGAGCACCTATAGGCGCGTCGCTTCCTGATACAGGCACATCACATCCTAAAAATTTGCAAAGTGACTTGCCAAAAAACTCAAGAATGAAATCTTTTTCTTTGCCAAGTGAACAATGATACATAAAGACCTTTTCTTGAGGGTTTTTATAGTTTTTTTAAATGTTTTCAACCTACCCTTTACCTCTTTTAAAGAGTTTTAAAATTTCTTTGGTTTAAATGATAAAAATGGATCTTTGCCCTTTTTGAAGAGATCTACCTTTTGGAGACTGTCTTTAAACACAATGTCTGTGCCATGCCTTTTGCTCGGATATTTAGGGGAACATGTCACCAAACTATTTTTATCCTTTTTTCATCATTAAATGAACCCTTTTTAAACATATTACCTCTAATCTCTGTCTATTATTGAAAGCTTTCTCAAAATGTCAAACCCTGGCGATTTTAACCGTCTACTAATATTTTGGAGGAGGTAAATGCAAGATGAAACTACCTAGGTTTATTAAAGCCACTGTATAGGTCCTCTTCTTATCACTGATAGAGGTATTTACTCAATTGTTCTTTGCCTTAATAGAAAAACTTTAGACCAACTGAGTGACATCTGCTTATTTATGAAGGAGGCTTCTTTAAAACATTTTCTAGGCATTTTTGATATTTTTAGGTTTCAAATTTATGCATCCAAGCTCTATCTGTCAAAAAATTTTCCCTAAAAACATTGACCTTTTCCTTATTATCTGAAAAGGCTAGCAAAAAAATCATTACTGTAGCATCTCAACACCATATGTAAATCCTCTATTAATGATGTGAAGGAGGTCTTTTCATATAAGTTTTCTCTGTTACTTTGAGTAGACCATTAGGAGCAAACTGTGATCTTGTCCACTAGACACTCTTGAATATCTTCAAATAAACTGGCCCTCTACTCATTTTGGAGAAGGTCATCTGTTTGAAAAACTGCATGGGCGCCTTTTTATCTCTGTTAACCAAATGAACAATGTCCACGAAGAAAATTTTTGTATCTCTTTAGACAAACTATGTTTATCATTCAAAAAAAATTTTGTGCTTGTCATTCAAGGGAGACTTCTTTAGGATTGTGAGGGGTGCCCTTTCTCTTCTAGAATGAGGTATTTGATTTGTCAGTGTTTAACCTTTGAGAAAGGCTACCTTTTCCAAATCTAGGCCCTTTGAGACTATACCTTTATCCTCTGCCTATCTTTTGAAAGAGGCTTCCTACACATAGTCTTTGTGACCCTTCAGACCTACCATGAGGCCCCCTAATTTTTACTGATGGATGTCCTTAAAACTATAAAGCTTCATTCATATGAAAACTATGACCCCTACCTGCTTGTTTGAAAAATACAAATAGAAGGAAACAATGCATCTTTGGTACTTATCCTTGATGAAATCATTTGAATCATAATGCCCTTTGCTTCATGAGGGTCTGTCAGTAATGAATATCCCTGTTTTCATGAAATCATTATGCAAATTTCAGAAGCAAATAATATGTTTTTTAAATGGTGAGAACTCACTACCATGCATCCTTGAAACAACTCTTTTCCCTTGACTGTGTTTTCACAGGGTGCAGTGAAGTTGTTTGTGATAGTCTTTCAAAGCTTAGTTCATGATAAAGTGTAAGGAGCAGTTGTTCTTCATTATACCTTCACCATGAGGCCTAATTTTATTTAAAACTCTTTTTTTCTAGAAGACTATCACTGTTGGTGGTATAAAGCTGATTTGTAGGGCTGACCACCATCTGAACTTCTCTCTGAATTCCATAGTAAACTGACATATCATGAAACTTTTTCCTGGTGTGTCCTTTTTGCTCGCACTTTGCTTGGTATCATCAATCAGTACATCCCTGCAGAGATGTAAAAACAGATGTTTTTGAAGTTTGGAGGGCTTCTTTGATGTTTCATGGGGATCATGCCTAATCTAAGCATATTTATTCAGACATGGAAACTCCTTCATTTCCTAATTTGAACATTCCTAAGCCGTGCTAGAAACAAAAAAAAGTGACTTCTTTGATGGTGTGTGACCTAGGGATAGACAAGGGTTTTAGCTTTGGAAAATAACAAGACATGATGGTTGATTAATATTGAAGATATAGTTTTTGGCTTAAAACAGCCTCGCTAAGGAATTTTTCCCTAAAACACCACCCCCTAGACCTACATACTTTTTCATGGATTTTTAATGGCTTCTTGGGCATGAGTAGGTTATCACATGACAAAGTGATCAGTGAGAGAGGGGTAGACACTTTTTTAAATGTTGGACAGTGAGTTGCATGAAAAACAAAGGATTTTGATGGTAGAGAGGCACACTTGTAACAGTTATAGACAGGGAGGATTTTTTGAATTGAGATAGGTAGGGAAACTGAAGTGTTTTTCTCATTATAGGCTGAAGGAGAGGGGTAGGAACGAATAATTTTGTTTGAGGTGTTTTCTATTAGCCACCTATAAAAATTTGTCATATCAAATGGTGGCTAAATCATTTTAGCCTTCAAGAAACAATTCATGTCCAAATTGTGAGTTCTTGAAGTCTTGTGATGTCCTTTATCCTTGGAATAAGTCTTCGTTGATGTTTCACTTTAAAGCCCTCAAATACCTTGTTGTTTACCAAGAGAGAAAAAACTGCTCATGAGGCTCCTTTTTCCCTCATTATAATTTTCCATTTCATTCTCCATGTTCATCCATAAAGACCTTCATTTGACTTCTAAACCATTCCAAAACCCTTTTTAAACCTTATGTCCCCCTTTCATTTGGTTTAAAAACCCTTTTCTCCCTTATCGGAACCCTCAAAATCCTCTGAAAAACCTTCATTTTGGCCTAAAAACCTACCTTTTCAGCATGAAGGCCTTAAGCCTCTTTTGGCCTTAAGCCCTATCCCCTCTTCCTTATGTGACCCGGAGCCACGACCGAGCACCAAGCCTCATCACTCCATCACAATCGAAAATCACAAATTCCCTTTATCCTTTTCCTTTTTCCTCCGATGGCGAGATTTGCCGATTTAATCTCAGCCGTCGAATCCATAAGAACCAACGACCCAGATTCAATTGTGCTCTGCTCATAAGCCCTTCACCATCTCGCTCGCCAATTTGATCTAGACAGTTGATCTATCATACCGATCCTATGGCCAGTGCTTAATCGCACATTGAAAACTCAAACACCCCGGTGCTTTGGCCTCTTTCCTTTTCTCCGATGCAATGTAATCCCAACCGTTCATTCTGCCAGATCTAACGGTTCGTGCTTCATCGCATAGCACTCATCAATCACGTGATCCTCCACCATCACCACCTCCGATTGAATCTCCACCGTTGATCAAGTTTGATCGGATAGTCTGCACTATTTCGCATCATAGCCTTTCTCTCCTCCCCTCGCACCATTCATGTCTTGCACGATTCTCCGATGCAATCTCTGCCGTTGATCTTCTCAAATATGACGGCCCACAATACTTCTACTTTTAAAACCCTGCCCTTCTCTTTCACCCCCATCGATAGATCTCGACCGTCGATCCTCATGATCTGACGGCTCCCATTAATCCTTCTCGCTTCTCTTATAAAACCTCTCTTCCTAAGTAAAAACCCTTCCACCCTTTATAAAAAGGTGGACCCTCTCTTCTCCTCATTTTCTCCACCAAATTCCTTCAAACCTTACCTTTTCTATATTTTTTGTTTCCTGATAAATATAGTTTTTAGAAAAATCCTGACCATCGATCTACAAAGATCAAAGGTCATCTAGTCCCATCCTTCCACTAGTTCCCTTTCCCTTCATTTCTTCCCTTTCGAACATATCTACTTCTTCTCTTAATCGTAACCATCCCTCAAGAAAATCTGACGATTGGGACTTAACCCAATAAACCAAACACCCGTCCACTACATGAAAAAAAATGTTGGTCCCACCATACATCCTCTGCACATCTTTGGACTGGCCGCGTGCTATCTGCACCGTTCGATCTCTCGCTAATCATCCAACGGACCAGAATCCATATCGTGTAATTTTTGCCCCCTTTTCATAATGCACTACTTTCGTGTGATAAAAGTGGTTTTAGAAATCTATGTGTCGAACGCTAACGTATATCGTGTTCCAAAAGCTAATACCGCTTACCCCCCAAATGCTACGCGAAAACTGCTATCGGTTTTCCCAAAACCACCCTTCTTCATATTCGTGCCAAAATTCATATGCGAGCCTGATTAGCTATTCTGCCCAGTTTTACGTCCTTCTCTGCTGCATTTCCCCATCCGCAATCATTCCTACCACCTCTATTAAACCTCTGTAACGTAGTTATACCATTCCTGCAGGGTTTCTTAATGAGTTTTTTTATGTTTTGCAGGGTTCTAATGGTGGTTAATCTGTGTATTTCCATAGTCACAGACAGGTGACTGATAAGGTTTAGAGTGATGATTCTGACCTTAAATAAATGAATAAAAGGAGCCAGCGGGTTGCGAATTCATGTTTTATCAGGGAGATCACAACCTTCAATCTCAGATGAAACCCGCCAATAGCAGAAAGCCACCTGTATAAACAAACAACAATAAAGTGTATCATTATTGAAAACCCGAAGATGAATATCCAGGCTTAATCAAGCCTAAACACAACTCAAAAGCAAATTAAAAGTGTTTTAAGATAAAACATAAATAATTGTCAGTCAGAAAGGCCTCCACTACAACATCAGAGGGGCTAATTAAATCCCCAGCTACCAAAATTGCAACCTGCGCCTCTCTGCCTCAAAGGAATACCCGAATCAAATCTCAGTTGGAAACATTAAAGCCAAGACAGCTGAATAGTTATCACAAGCAAAGACAAATATTTTAAACTGTCAGTAAAATTATTGTAAAGATAAGAAAGTTCCTTAAAGTCAATCTTTTCACCCACTAAGCCTAAAAAGTAGAAAACAGAGTTAGAATTAAATGAGTTCCTGCCTTATGCCTTGCATGGTTTTCAAGGCTAGGAGTTGAATTTAACATAGCATTAATGATATTCAAGCCCTATAACTCTTCCACCTCCTCATTTCTTCTATAACTATTTCTGAAGAAAATTAGAAGTTGTTGGTTGGTTGGTCACTAGTTGTAACACTGAAACTCTCTGAAATAATACATAGTCTATTTGAAGTTGAAGAAGAAATTGAAGCCTTGGAAGCTGGATTATGTTTTGACATGCATGTTCTTGAGAAGGCTCTATCATTGGATCCCCGAGCTTGGCTATTGGTGATGTATTCTGAAATGTTTGTTCTTTTTCCTGTTTTCATTATGTTTCATAAGTTCTTACTATAGTAGGATGAAAAGTTTAGGCTAAGAAATGACTCCTGGAAGCACCTTAGACCTGTTTATCCTTCACTATTCTATGTTTTCTTATGCTAAGGCATTTTAGAGTCTTTAAATCATTCTCTTGAACCCTTATGCTTGTTTATTTCTCAAATAGTTCAAAGAGTTGGTTCCAGCATGATTTATGGTTTTCCCTGTTTGTCCGCTGCCACTTGAAAACTATTTTTGAAGTTTCCCTTTGAAGTACCATTGTTTACAGTTAGCCAAGGAGGTCTGTTTTGATCATACCCTTTGTCCCTGCTTGAAAAATTGTTTTGAAAGTCTTTATAGTTGTGATCATGGATGTTTTTAGGTGTTCCCTCTTCTATGACTGCAATTATCTGTGAATCTTTCATGTTTTATAAGTCCTTTGAAATTAAATATTTGAGGAAATAGGATGTGCTCCTGAATCTTAGATTTCATTTTGAAAGTTGTCTTGAAATCATTATTTTCTTAAAGTGTGGTTTGTAGAATTCATGGTTAGCCCTGTCTATCAAATACCTCTTTATTGTTCAAGTTATGTTTTTAAGTTCCCTTTGTTGAGAATTCAATTTCTCTTTCCAAATCATTAATGTCCATCTCATTCAAAAAACTAAAGGATCATGTGGCCAAGTTAGATTTTCTCTTTGATATCCCATATCCATTGACGAGTTTGTCATAAACCTCTTCTTGACTCCATTTCCCAATGAATTTGACACTTATTCTTTCTATCTATACTACCTAGACCATTCATATTTTGTTGTGCCAATTCAACCAAACAAACACTTGCACTTAATAACTAGTCTAAAATCAATACTTAAAAGCATACAAGATATACCTTTGCAAACAAATAATTTGAGAGATCCGTCTCTGAGAACAGGAGGACTAGATCCTGGAACTCTAAAGATTGGTTCTGATGTTGCCTTGTCTTTTGGTAAGCCAATCTATCGAAACACATGACCCCAACATAATGGAGATCACGGTGGGACCTTCTAAACTTAAGCAGACATAGGCATCCCTTAGAAGACCCACATGCCCTTAAAATGATACTATCCGAACACTTGTAATCTGTTATCCCACCGTCACACCAACATAATGGCAATCATGGTGGGACCTATTGAATCTATGATAGCTTAGAAAACTATTATAAACTCTTTAGTCCTTCAAATCTCTAAGAAAATCAGTTAGTAAGCCATAGAGTAGACTCTGTTTGATTGAGAACCTTAACTAGGTGTTAATATCAGACATATGACACTCTCATAACCATAGAAATATACAAAATCCAAAAATATTTCAGATTGGCTTCATAATAAACATGGTGGTGGAACCATAAAACATTTTACCTTCACAAAAGCTAAAAAATTTCCACCTGGTGACTCCACTGGCCTCCAATAGGCCTATTACTTCACTAGTCCTTGTAAACTCTCCTGGGAATGCATTAAGTAAACCAAATCATGCTATTGGTGGACAGAAAAGTTCAAAATATTTCACCTGGTGACTCCACAATCCCAAAATATCTAATGACTCCACTGGTAGAAGACTTTGAACTAGTTGAAAAGACATAGTGACCTCTTTATTACAAACATGGATCCAAGTATAGACCCAGAAGTAAAACTACTGGTCATGATGGAAAAAAAAATGTACATTCTTGGAAAGAGAATAGAAAGGTATGGGGCTAAGTTAAATATTGATGATCTAGAGCAGCCCATGCTTTTTTCAGATCAAGAACAAACTCAACCACTACAAGACCTAGACAATGAGCAAGATATGTATGATGATCAAGAATTTATAGAAGATGGTGAGCAAGATTACAAGGAAAACAATAAAGAAAGTTTTCAAGAAAGTCCTGACAACATCCCTTTATATCGTATTGCACTATTAAGAGAACTTTACAACCAAAATGTAAATGTAAAAAGTGAGTAGTGTTTTGAGGAAATGATAGACCACCTAGGAAACAAAAAATCTGAAATAGAAGAGAAATTAGCACATAAATGGAATCTCCCTCTATGTTATGAATCATTTCAGATTTTAAAAGAGAAGTGGCATCCTGACAATATAGTATGGAAAAATCATGAACCTCACATGGACTCTCATGAAAATTAAGGAGAGTTATTCGAGAATGAGAGAGATCAGGGAAATGAAGAGAATCCTCAAAGTTTCCCTACAAGCACAAGTAATGATTCCCTAGAAGAGGATCAAGAAGACATTCAGCCTCAAAATCAGTCAACACAAATGGAAGAGGACTGTTGTTTTTCTGTCGAAAGAAAAAATAAAATTCCTTCTCTTTTAAAAGAAGAAGAAATTGATCAGATATTAAATAAACAGCCAACCCTCAAAACCTCATTTGAACAAAACACTTCTACTCATCTACTTACTGAACCTTGTTGTCTTGAACTAGAAAATAAACTTGTAGATCAGCTTAAAGAAAGACAGACTGATAACCCAATATGCTTGTTACACCATTTTTTGGTCATCTAACCCATTATCGTTAGATGAACCCAAGTACACCATGTAAGACCAATTTTACCCCAAGTAAAATCTCTTTCACCACATTTGTTTGCATTTCTTGGTCATATTTAACCCAAAACAAGGTAATCAATTAAATAAATCATTATTTATTTAATTATTTCCTAAGAATAAGTTATTTAAACCACTATTTAAATACTATTCCTAGTTAAATTTGACTAAATCATTTTTAAATAATTAAATAAACCATTATTTATTTAATTATATTCCCCTCATATCCATTAAATAATAAATAAATCATTTATTTATTCGTTATTTATAAATAAAGGAATTTACCCAAGTTAAAAAACCCTTTTCCCTCCAACAAATATAATAAAATATTCCTAAAGGGTGATTCTAGAATGTGATTAATAATATTTTATTCATGCACCAAGTTCTAGAACACCCCAATATTTTGTTATAAATAGAAGGGTTTTCCCCATTCATTAGTCACCTCCATTGCATTAGATTACACTAGATCTACTCTTGGTCACCATTTCCATTTGTTTGCATTTTGAACTCCCATTGACTTCCAAGTTTGTTAGGGTTTTCCACATTAACCAAAGAAAGGAATTTTAGATATGAAACACTGAGGACTTCCAAGAACTCATCCCACTGAGGAGAACTGGAAAACACCTTTCTTGTTTTCCTCTCAGGTGCCCCATTCTTTAATTTAATATAAGATTCATTTTATACATTGTTCTTGTCTTGTTCATTGGATGCATGGAGCTATTTTATGTCTTATCTGCTTAATATCTTTTATGCTTAGATCTAATTTTATGCAGCAAACTTAAGGATATTTTGCAGCCATACTTGATGTTAGGGCTTACTTGATATGCATAGCTAAAGGTATATTTTACTACGAAAGAATCACATTAACAAATCACACTCCACACGTGGGTTTTCTTTTGCGACCACCGTCGTTTTCTATCTTCCTACACTAAATGTTTGCACTTTAGGGTTTCTCTTCCATTTTTATTTTTCCTAATTTTTCTCATTTATGCTAGTTTTCCCCTCTAAAACCCTCAAACATTCAAATTTCTAACTTCCGTGTGTTTCTCGTCTCTTTTTCGCGCAGACCGACATCGCCCATCGTTTAAGACGACAAAATTTTCCACCCCACGCTGCCGTGACCCGATCTACAGTGTCGCACTTATCGGCCCAAAAAGTGCGATTTGGCCTGAGGCCGTACTTTTCGCCTCTCTAAATTCGCGACTCCGGCTCAAAAACAGCTCAACCTATAGACTCGGCCATTTTTTTCTCACACCGCAAAGACTTTAGTGTTTCTGCACTGAAGCTTCGTCAGGTTTTCTCAAACTGCCTTGACCTGCTCGCACTTACGTTGATCTATTTCACTCTACCTAAGTGGGACTCTTACCCCTAGGGACTTTAGTTCCCTCCACTTTTTTTGGGAGAGTTTGTTTCTGCTTTTTATACATCCTAATTTCCTGTGGTTTCTTGGCCTTCTTATTTCAGATCTCGATACCTCATATTCGCATCTTCAACAGTCGGCTTTTTCTTCCCTTTCTATACACTCGCCTTTCTCTTTGTTTCCGGTTCATCTTTGTACTGCCCTTTGACTCCCCCTCTTTTAGCTGATCTCTCCTATTTTCTAACAAAGAATCTTGCCCCCGCCTTTGTTTTCTCGCACCACTTTCCTTAGATTTCTCCATTAGATACCTTCCAGCCCTCCTAATTCTTAGATCTATCAATTTTCATAGTCTCGCCTTCCTAGAATTAGTTTTTGAGAGACCTGTACCTTCTTGGGTTCGTTTTGTTGCCTTTTTTAGTTGCTAATATTATGTTCTTTCGCCTTATTTACCGTGCATTTTTTCCATTACGCAAAGATACTTTTTTCTTTTACTTCCGAAAACGTCTGGTCTTAATCAATTAAAATTAACTACGCCACACACCGACCGTAAGTGAAGAAGAGCCCTGGTTAACACCGCCCGGAAAGACTCTAAAATTAATCGACACCGCACCTCCTGCCCTTGTCGCGCCTTGCTTTTGCACCTCACGCTCTTGCTCACTCTTTCTTCCCGTCATCATTGCACCTCCAAGACATTTATCCCGGCATTTACCACTCGCTCGGTTGGTCACTTCCTTCCTATCATCATCAAGTATGTCCCTCCCCGAGTCCGCACTCCGACTCTTCCTCCGACTGTTCGTTCTCCTCGTCCTTCTAGTTCTCCCCCTTTACCTCCACCATGTCTAGTTCTCGGGACCTAGGCCCAACCCTGGCTTCTATCGTCGGGTCCACTTCCAAAGGAATCACTACTTGACCTACTCGATCGCCCCATTACTTCCATATATGGCCGCCTTATCTCCCTAACTTCAATCACTTTATCAATGATCCTATCCGCTCATGATGCCGCTGGCCCGCTATGCCAACCAAGCCCCTCCGAGACCCTAAGTTTGAAGGCCTTGCTAGTGAAGATCCCTCCAATCATATCTACCTTTTCCACATGTGGTGTTCCTCTAATTCCATCACCGATGACTCCATTCACTTTTGTTTATTCCAACGCATTCTTATCAAAAAATGTCAAATATGGTATGTTGATCAAGCCACCTCTTCCCATACCTTTCCACTTTTTCAACCATCAAGATTTTTTGTCTTATTTCTAGCTCCCTCTCCATACGACACCGGGCACCGAACTATTGACCTCCTTTCATCAATCCTCTTCAACGCGTTCTCCGCTTTCATAACTGTGGAGTGGCGACGTACGATGCAGCCTTATGCCGGCTCCCCCATTTGAAGACGAAGTTTACATGGATTGGTTCCTTCGCTCTCTACCTCCCATCGGGCAAAGATGTCGCTCCATTTCCCCCTGCAACCGAAGAAGCCACCCTTCAAATCGCCTTTAAAATATGACCTTAACTATGCCCAGCCTAGTTATGTTTATACCGTCCTTCCCGATCTCCCCTAAGCCCGAGGGCACTAACACCTCCAGACCTTCACGCTGACAAAGATTACTTGAGCTGTCTCATACCTCCTTCTGCCCACTCCTGTCTATGGTTTTCCTCCTATGGGCGCACGAACACCTTCCCCATCTCATGAATATGTATCCGTGCTTTGGCATGCCCCCTCCTTTTTCCCACTCTCCCCGCTACCTAATGTTGCCCATTCTCACTGCGATTTTATCCGCGCCCGTGTCTCAAACTCTCCTCCAGATTTGACCTCCCACTCCCTTGCCTCCCCCACCCCCACAGCTCGCACTTACTACCCTCTAGGGCACATATTTGCACAACACGGCAGTGGACTACTCCTCCTCCTTCTCAACGGCGGAGGAGAGGCAATCCATCCGCCTCTGGTAATTGTGGACCCAATCCTTCTAGTATTGACCCTAATACCGCTACCCAGCCCCAGGGCTCCCAACCCAAGCAGGACAGGCCGCTTCGCACAAATAAGCCATGTTCATGTTGCGGTGTTTTCGGTCACTACACTCACGATTGTCCCCTCTTACCACAGATGCGACAGATGTGGGAGTCTCAGGCCACCATTCGGGGACAACACTCCTCTCCCCCTGTCCCCCCCATTACTTCTACCTCTCAACCCGTTGTGTTTATCGATCCTTTCCCTCAACAAGGATTTGTGGCTACTCAATCCCCTCATGCCCCGACATCCACTCAACCTTCTCCTTCTGGTTCTTCCGATTACCAGATTCTTATGATGTCCTTTGACCAACCTCTCACTGTTGACCTTAACCTTCAAACTCGATCTCGTCAATACTCCCCGCCTCCCGTACCGTCTGTCTCCGAGTCCCCATCATCAACTTATATAGAGCCTCTATCGACACCCAATGGTCCCTTACAACTCCCTCCACCCAAATTTGAGGTTCACACAAAAATTCATAAGGGTCCATTACGCTGAAATGCTGCCTCTGGTCGAGCTGCCCATTCCTACAACATAGTAGATGATCTGGCGCAATCTCCAGCTGCCATTTCAACACTGGAACTCCTCCAGTCGTGTCCTTCTCAAAAGAAAGCTCTACTATCTGCCGTGGGAGTTGTAGATCCTACTGATGACCTATTAATTTTTTTCGATGCCCGTCAGTCAGACCATCCCCCTCTTCCTCCTTCAGTTGCTTTCCAAATCCCAGTCAAAATCTGAAATGCCAATGTCGTTCGATGTATTATTGATGAGGGGGCATCTACCTGTGTAATGTCCGCTTCGGTTTGGAAACAACTCGGATCCCCTGAGCTAGGCCCTTCCACCATCACCCTCCGTGCGTGGGATGGCCATGCCTCTCAACCCATTAGTCTTTTTCATAATTGCCCTATCACCCTTGCCGGTAACACTGTCTGTGTCGACGTTGAAGTTATCGATGCCCCTCTCGACTACAACATCCTTTTGGGGCGTAGTTACACCTATGCCATGTCTGCCGTCCCATCCGCAGTCCACCGCAAGATGTTTTTCCCTCATAATGGCAAGATCGTCACCATTGACCAGTTGTCGTATCATGAACCTAAATCTCAAACCTCACCTGAGTCCACCATTTCTACTGTCACCAATAAGAAAACTGTCGATTCTTTGACCAGTGTCTCCCTTGGCGTCTACAAAGAATCCTCTTTGCTTGGCACCTTCCCCGATCCCCCCCCTCCTCCTATCTCTGATCCTAGCTCGGCGAATGTTTGCATGATGCAATCGTCTCAGGCTGCCCTCCCGCAACCTGCTCCGGCTAGTCAGCAACCTCCACCTCATCCGACTCACCCTACTCCTAGCCCTTCTCCTCAGCTGTTTCCAACTCTCCCACCGGGTCCTTCACCTCCCCCTCACACCCCGGAACCTCCTGATCCTCCCACCTCAGTTCCCTCCGGCCTCCCCCATTTAGGAACCATCCCTCCTAGCCAGTACTCCACCGATCAAATCCCTTTCCTTAGCCCTCCCCCTGGCGTCTATTTGGTTCCTGTCATGGCCACCTTTTCCCTACCTAATTTAACTTTTGGCATACCAGTATGGTATCTTACTCCTCCAACCGAAACCCCTCCCCGCCACCCTAAACCATACATTTCTGTGACACCTGTTCAACCGATTCCCATTGCTCCTCCCACCGCTACGGTACCTCTAGCCCCGTCGCACGACCCTCCTCATGCTGACACTGCTACGAGTAAGAAAAGAAAAACTCGCAGGGGGGCATCCCAAGATAAAGCCACCGCTCCCGATCCTACTCCCCCTCCACCCACCAAGCCTTGCGCTTTGTGTGATGTTGTCGGTCACGCCACCCATACTTGTCCTGAGTTGCCCCGTCTCCAACCCATGGTCAAAGTCGCGTTCCCTGAATCGTCAGCCCCAGAAACCTCTGTTTCCTCTGCCCCCATACCCAAGAACCCAAAGGCCCTTCGCACCAACAAACCCTGCGCTTTATGTGGTGTCCATGGCCATTATTCTCACAATTGTCCTCACCTCACGCATTACCGCACCTCTTTAGAGGTCATTCACGAGTATGAAGTGGAATAGAATCAATCCGCCTCGCCCATCCTTGCTCAGTATGCGTCAAGTTTACTCAATATGCGTCAAGTTTACTCGAGGATCCTCCAGCCACCATTGACATCCCTCCCCCTGATGTTGAGATGTACGAATCTGCTGCTCCTCTATTGTACCTATCATCATCCGCCCAACCCTCGGAGTACATCCCCTCCGTATTCACTCTGCCTTTTTCCTCTGATCCCCCTTCAGCGCCATTCTTGAGCTCTTCATGTTTTGACCATCTTTTTACTTGCTCTTCTGTCATCTCCCCTGATGACCCATTTCTGCACCTTTCCTCCATGAACAATGATCTCGGTAGCTTTGCAGCCTCTTGCGGTTTCCACCACCTTCCCCTCTCTTCACCTAACCCCGATACTCCCATCCGTCTCTATGATGTACGTCACAACATAAGTCCCCGATCTTCCTCACTTCTCTTATCTTGTGATGCTGTTCCCTCGACCCTCTCGTCCACTCATTACATTGGTTACGCCGATGGCGCGAGTCGGTATTCCCGAAACCTCGCCTCAGCCGCCTGGGCCATCTTTACCCCTGTGCATACCCTTGTTCTTGCAAATGGGGTCTGCATTGGCACTGCCACCAATAACCAGGCCGAGTATGATGCCATTCGTGGTCTCTTAGCTGACGCTCTCTCCCATCGCATCCTCCATCTGCAAGTTTATTTAGATTCCCTGCTTATTGTCTTACAACTTAATGGCATCTACCGTGTGCATAATCCTATCCTGTTTAGACAATATTTATGGGTGAGACTTTTGATACGGGAATTTAGATTTATTTCATTCAACCACATCCCTAGAAGTCACAATCACTACGTAGATCAGATCGCAAACCATGTTCTAGACTGGCATTTATCACACATAAGACAATAGCATCCACAAAATCCACATAAAACTCATATATATATAACATGTGTTTTAAAGTCCATATACTTTGAAACCTATGACATGCCCATAGCATGTTACAAAAACCACTACTACAAAAATGGGGGGCACCACTTGCCCCTACATCACTACTAGGGGGCACCACCTGCCCCACACCTAGTCACTCTCCGGAGGATCCCGAGCCAACGGCTCTGCTCCCGCAGCTCGTATATCACGCACCGTCTGCCCGGCCATCGCCATGCGTCACATGATCCCTCGCCATTCTGAGGGGAGCCCAATACATAGCTCTATGTATCGGTCGTCTAAATCCTGCCATCCACGCTCCGACACACCGGTCAGCAATCCCTCACATCTATGACGGAGGTCCTCCACCAATGTGGCCATCTATTCATTCTTTCCTGTCCTCGATCCACTTGCGCCTGTAGCACCTACTGCTGTTGGTCATCCCATATATCCGGCCGGTTTCACCGGAGCTATATATGCATCCCAAACAATATAAGGATTAGTACCATGAATACTAGTCACAAACTATAAAAAGGAACATAATAGATTAGTTGCTTGTCACTTACCATCCGGTCCCCATACTCGACCAGGTGGTAGTGGCAAATCCGGATCTCCCCAATAACTCATCCCACTATAGGGATAGTCGTCTATGTATAACGGCATCTGGTCCCAATGGGCAAAGAACTCTGGTCAAAACACCCTCCCGACCGCCCCTCCTCCTCCTCTACTCAGTAGTCGTCCCCACCGACGCATCTGGGGCTCTCTCGGGCCCCCATCAGGCAACTGTATACGAGGTCGTAAGGTTGGGATCTTCTCAAAAAAGAAAGAGCACAATACCGTCCCATACGCACAATCATGATTCACTTTCCACTTACATAACGACAATTGTCGTTTCAGCGACACCAACATCAGGTCGTAAGGTCGGGATCTTCTCAAAGAAGAAAGAGCAAAATACTGTCCCATACACACAATCATGATTCACTTGCCGCTTACATAGCGACAACTGTCGTTTCAGTGACACCAACATCATCTGGTCCCACCCATAGTAGGTCCCACCCAACACACTCTCTACAATCATCATCTGCCCTCCAGTGATGTGATGGAGCGCCTGACTGCCCAAGATCCGCAACACTGCTGCAGCCACTGCCCGGGTCTCCAACCTCTCTAGCTCCCCAATAGATATCCAAGTCCCTTTGACTCGAACACTCGGTCGACAATGTCGCTCCACAAACTCCATAATGTTATGCCCCCGTGGTAACACTGGCTTCATATTTCCCACCATCTCCAACGGTGGGAGACCAGTCAAGAAATACAAATCCTGGACCATCAACTCGATCCTATGCCCCTGCACTACAAACGCCTCCTGATCCGGATCCCAATAATTGATAATCCGGGCCAACAAGGGCTCTCCAGCCCTCATCAAAGGGTTCTCCAAAAATTTCAGAACCCCATGTCTAGCCAGTGCATGATGTACACCCTGATCCGCCTGGATCTCCGTCCGTAGTGTACCCAAGTCTCTCTCTCTCCACTTTATTCGTATATCTGCCATATCTGCATAAAAACATCACTTTGTCAGCATCTAAATCAACAAAACTGCATTATCTTACACCAAAATAGAATTTCAGCCCATAACAGCACAGAAACCTCCCACACCTAGCAGGTCGCACTTTTTGGGCAAAACCTGGGCCAGGTCGCACTTTTCAGGCCAAAACCTACATCCCAGGTCGCAGCTTTTGCCCCAAAAAGTGCGACCCGACCATAATGAGGAAGTAGGGACAGTTTCTGGAATTTTAAACCCTAATCTGCAATTTCAATCCATCAAAAACAAAGCTTAGGATTAGGCCTCTTACCTGCAACTGACGGATTGCAATTCCACCGGTCGGTTTGTCCGCTACGATCGCTGCAAGATTTAGGGCCTTCTCTCCTCTCCACATTCACCACAGCTCCATAAGAAAATGCATGATTTTGGAGGGAAAACACCCTATTAGAAGAAAACCCCTATTTTTTCTTTCGCCCGCTGCGACCAAACCGCAGCCCCGTTTGAAAAACCATCTACACCGTTGGAAAGCTCTCACCGAGCACTCAAATGGGTGTTTGTTCATTTTTCATGTTTCCATACTTCACCAGGACACATTTTGTCCATGAAGGACCTTTTCATCTCTCCTCAAAATCGAATTTCTTCACTTACAACACTTGTACTTGGGGGCACCACTTTGCCTCCTTACTTTTCTTTGTTCGTGTTGATTTTCGTCATGAGATACCCTCTTGTACTCATGTTTTTATGGTTCCCCATCGGACCGTTATTGTATGGCAGCACCATCGATTCACCCTTCTTTAGAGTATCCGAGTTGAGTCATCATCAGTCATGGAGTCTATCTCGCGTCCCTTTTTATCCCACTATAGTCCTCCATCCTTCATTGCTTGGTCCCTCCCTCGTGTTGCACAGTATGGCCCTCAGTCCCATTGTTCCCTATCCCTCCTAATATTGTGTCAGTCGCTGCCAAGCCATCCTTGCTTTTTATGCTCTAAACAAGGGAAGTCGTCCATCCACCACTTAGTATCCCTCATTTTCATCATCATTAGTGTCCATCTGTTCGTCGCTACACTATTTTCTCTCGTGCCTTAGTTGGGGTTCCCTTCTTGCCTCACCCATGGTGGACCTACTTCTGTCGACATCAGCTCCTTTAATCCAGAAGTCAGGTCTAAGGGGCAGTGTTCCTTGGTTCAAGCTCTTTTCAGCCTGATCGTGATCTATACACTTGATGGTTTAGTGATGCAGCAGCAGCTATTGGTGATACCCGGGTGTGCGTGAGATGTCTCAACCCTCCGAAGGGGGTGGCCCTGCAGGTAGCCCCCCACATACCCGGATGACTTCTTCATTCCAACACTTGATGCAGCTCCTCTCATTTGATGATATCGGCCTCAGTCGCTTGCAGCACCTCTTCGATTTGCACGTGTCGGTCCAATTTCGCGAGCCCTTCCCCATGTGTAGGGGGAATTTGGGTATATTAGTATCTCATGTACTACCATATCATTGTATAAGTCCTGACGATTATTCCAGGCATCGCATGTATGTGGGATTCATCATTCTTGATTTCTTGCTCATGATTAGGCGAGCACTGGTTTTACTATCGCGTTCCGTGGTTTTTCGGGCGCCTTATTCTTTGTACTATTGTCTCGGCGGGCATAGGTATGCCTCCCCCGCCACCTTTCACATTGGTACCACATCATACACTTGAGACTTGTTGCACCTGTAAGTCTCATCTCCTCAGGGTCTAGTCCTCCACCACTTTAGATTACCTTACATTCCTCTCTTTCATTTCTATCTTGCTGTTTAGTGATTCAGTTCTTACAACGTACTTCAGTCATACGATTTTCTCCTAACACTCATACATTAGGGGCAATCTGTTACACCATTTTTTGGTCATCTAACCCATTATCGTTAGATGAGCCCAAGTACACCATGTAAGACCAATTTTACCCCAAGTAAAATTTCTTTCACCACATTTGTTTACATTTCTTGGTCATATTTAACCCAAAACAAGGTAATCAATTGAATAAATCATTATTTATTTAATTATTTCCTAAGAATAAGTTATTTAAATCATTATTTATATAATATTCTTAGTTAAATTTGACTAAATCACATATAAATAATTAAATAAACCATTATTTATTTAATTATATTCCCCTCATCTCCCTTAAAATAATAAATAAATCATTTATTTATTTGTTATTTATAAATAAAGGAATTGACCCAAGTCAAAAACCCTTTTCCCTCCAACAAATATAATAAAATATTCCTAAAGGGTGATTCTAGAATGTGATTAATAATATTTTATTCATGCACCAAGTTATAGAACACCCCAATATTTTGTTATAAATAGAAGGGTTTTCCCCATTCATTAGTCACCTCCATTGCATTAGATCACACTAGATCTACTCTTGGTCACCATTTCCATTTGTTTGCATTTTGAACTCCCATTGAGTTCCATGTTTGTTAGGGTTTTCCACATTAACCAAAGAGAGGAATTTTATATCTGAAACACTGAGGACTTACAAGAACCCATCCCACTGAGGAGAACTGGAAAACACCTTTCTTGTTTTCCTCTCAGGTGCCCCATTCTTTAATATAATATAAGATTCTTTTTATACATTGTTCTTGTCTTGTTCATTGGATGCATGGAGCCATTTTATATCTTATCTACTTAATATCTTTTATGCTTAGATCTAATTTTATGCAGCAAACTTGAAGATATTGTGCATCCATACTTGATGTTAGGGCTACTTGATATGCATAGCTAAAGTGATCTTTTACGACGAAAGAATCATACTAACAATGCTTGATTGGTGAAATTATTTATACTAATGATTTTCCAATTTTTTGTCAATCTGATGATGATGATAAGCTCCAAATAGAAACTAATCATGCAGGGCAACCAATATTTGATTGGTGTCATGAATTTCATTATCATCAGCTTGAAAGTAGCAATCAACAAAGCCAGTCCATCAAATATAACGTTCAAATAATGGGAAGTCAGCAATCTATCAGTTGTAATGTTGGGATTGTAAAGGAAGAGGAATTTCTTGAGCAGGATGAAGATAAGGAGCCTTCTCCTTATAGGATTGAGGTAATAAAGGATACCCCTACTCAAGAACATGATGATCTCTTCACAAAGTATAGTCTATTGAGCTAGAGCATACCAGGACTACAAGAGGACAACACTGCAATATATGATGAGTCCTCGAGTTCAGATAATAATGAAGATGAGGAAGTTTTTCTTTCCCAAGAAAATATTAATCTTGATCTAGTGGAGGAAAGGGTAACCTTGGTTGAATCCTATCTTAAAAATGTTCATAACCAGGCATTGTTTCAAGATCCCTATGCTCACTTCTTGAAGGCATTTTAAGAAGGGATAAAGGTTATTAGGAGCAGTGTATTACCAAAAGCAAGAAGATTATTTAGCACTGCTGCTAAAAAACAAAAGGAATGGGAGTGACCTTTTTTGTCCAGTCTGCCCAAAGAGATGAGGAAGGACCAATAATGGAATCATTTACTGGATTGGTTGTATTGGAAAAGAGATTTCATCAGCTCAACATGTAAATATTCCAAGTTAGATTAGGTTAGATAGGAATGTCAATAAAGCTCAGCTATGAGCATTTAGTTAGTTTTTGATTTCTTCTTTGAAGAATAAAATGAGAAAAATAAAAAAAAATAGAAAAGAGAAAAAGAGGGAAGAGAAAAGCAAGAAAGCTACAGCCCCATACCAAAAAGAGAGACAAAGTTTGAAAGTGTGCAAGCTCAAATGCCACTACTAAAAACACACTACTAATTAGTCATACAACCTAATCATGACTAATTAGTTTTTCAATTTACTGCTGATAGGTTAGTGAATTAGATCAGCCAAACAACACAATATTGGCTTATCAGTAAGGTAGATTACGATAGAACAAAGAAGGTTCAAACATGCTGAAATCTTAAACCTTTGAAATAGAAAACAAGCTGGTTCCAATATGCTCAAAACTTGAACCAGATGATAGAGAAAAAACAGCTCAAACAAATTCAAAATCAGAGCTGAAGAGATAATGAAGGATGTTTTAGTTTTCAGATCTTAAGCCTTCAAAAATTTTGTTTCACTTTTCGTAAAGACTATGTGCAGCTTTTTTTTATTCCATAGATCTGTAACAAGTCAAATTGCTTAATCTTGGCTTGGCTGCTTTTAAATTTCTATTTTTAGAACTTAGAGAATAAAGGTCTATCAGACAGTCTAATCCTGACAGATAATAGTTAAGTAGAGAAACTTATGAGTTCAACTACTTAATCTGAACTCATGGAGAAATAATAATAGACTTAGACTAGTTTTATGTTTTCAATAAAAGAATAAAATGTTGATGAAGAGAGTTTGCTATTCCAAATGCACTCTTAAAGAAGAAAAAATGTTAGGATCATTAGGAATGGGTAGGTAGAGATGTTGTTGTTACACCATTTTTTGGTCCTCTAACCTACTATCATTAGATGGACCCAACTACACCATGTAAGACCAATTTTACCCTAAGTAAAATTTCTTTCACTATGTAAAATAACTTAATAAAACACATTTATTAGGTTGTTTATGGTCTAAACAGGAAACCCCAAAAGGAAATATTAAACAAACCTATATTTGTTTGATTTTCCTCAAGGAATAATTAATCAAACAATAATTTAATTATTATTCCTGGTCATGTTTAACCCAAAACAACGAAATTAATTAGATAAATCTCTATTTATCTTATTATTTTCTAGGAATAATTATTTAAATCTTATTTAAATAATATTCCTTGTTAAATATGACTAAATCACCCATAAATAATTAAATAAATCATTATTTATTTGATTATCTTTCAACCACTTCCTTAAAATGATAAATAAATCATTTATTTATTTATTATTCACAAATAAAGGGATTTGACCCAAGTCAAATAATTTTTCCCTCCAACAAATATAATAAAATATTCCATAAAAGGTGGATCTAGATTTGGTTAATGTTATCTTAATCATGCACCAAGATCTAGAATGACCCAATATTTTGTTATAAATAGGAGGGTTTCTCCTACCATTCTTCACCTTTTGTTGCCTATTAGATCACTCTGGATCTACACTCTTGGTCTGACTTTGAGCCATTATCATTGTCAAATTTTCCATTATTTGTTGTGTGAGCTCCCTTTGAGTTCTATCTTTGTCTGGGTTTTCTACACCAACAAGAGAGAGAAATACTAGATTTGAAGTGCTGAGGACTTCCAAGAACCCATCCCATTCAGGAGAATTGGAAACACCTTTTTGTTTTCCTCCCAAGTGCCCTTAATACAAAAAATTCTTTCAAAAATATTGTTCTTGTCTTGTCTATTGGATGTATGGAGCAAAACCTTACTTTTACTGCTTAATGTCTCTTTATGCATAGATCTGGATTTTTGCAGCATTTGTCTTGATCAACAAACTGCAGATCTGAAGATATGGGCAGCCATATTTGATGTTAGGGCTATAAGTTATGCGTAGCTAAAGTGGTCTTTTTTCGTACACTTCGACAAAAGATTCATACTAACAACTGGTGACTCCAAACGGGTTTTCAATTATGACCGCTGTCGTTTTTCATATTCCTGCATATCCAGCTACTTCAGACCCTAGGTTTTCTTTTCGGCATTTTTTTTTCCTATTTTTATGTTGTTTTTCACCTATAAAACCCCAAAAACATTAAAATTTCTAACTTCTGCCTGTTTCTAGACCTATTGCGCAGGTGACAGACATCAGCCGCAGCTGAGACGACAACTTTTTTGAAAATCTCCCGCCGGGAAACTCGGAGCTTCAGGTCGCACTCTTCAGCCCAGAAACTGCGACCTGGACTCCAGGTCGCACTTTTCAGCCCAGTATCTGCGACCTGCACAGAAAATAGGTCAGAACCTGCGACCTGCCAGTTTTTCTGCTATTTTTCTGCAATTTTTCTTGGTTTTTCTGAAGCTTCTGTCCAGCTTTTCCAGTCTTTGTCTCAGCCCATCTAGACCTGTTTCTGATTTTTTTTGCTCATCTAAGTGGGAACATAGCCCCCTAGGGCTTCAGTACCCTCCACTTTTGGTGGAATATTTTTAGTTGTTTCATGTGTCTGATTTTTCAGAGTTTCAGCCTTCCCTTTTTCAGATCTGATACCTCCTTTTCAGATCCCTTTTAATCAGCTCTTCTCCCTTTCAAATCACCGCCTAAAGTTTTGTTCGGATCTACTTTTAGGGCCTCCTCCTTGACCCTTCTGCTTTTTGCTGATTTCCTCGTTTTTTACAGCCACCTTGCCTCTACCTCTTGGCTGTGTTCTGCACCTCTTCTCAAAATATTTCTCCTTTAGATCCCAGTCCCTCCTGACCTTAGATCTATTGGCCTCTTTTTAGTGCGTTTTGACTAGATTTTTTCCCTCTTTTAGACTAGTTTTGAGAGACCCGCATTTTTGGGTTAGATCAATGCATTGTTAGCTGTTAATTTTTTGTTATTTCAGCATTATATACTGTTCTCTGCAGATTTATTTTCAGTTACGCAGCACACTTTTTCTTTTTCTCTCAAAATGTCTGGGTTTAAAAATTAAAATTAGCACACGCCACACACTCACCCTAAGCGAAGAAGAGCCTGGTTAACACTGCCAGGAAAAGACTTTAAAACATTGTAAAATCAATTGACACTGCACCTTTCTGCCCTTTTTTCGACATTGTAATCACTTGATTCTGCACCTCCCTTCTTTTGTTGGCCATTCTTCTTCCCCTTGTGCCTTGTTTGTGTTGTCACCATTGCGCCCCCAAGGCGCACATCTTGGAGACTTCTTGGCCTTCACCCTCAGTTTCCGGTCGGTCGACCTACTCCTTCTCGCCGTCGTCGAGTTAGTCATCCTCCAAGTCCGCATTCCGACTCCTCTTCTGATTCATTGGGTTCTCCTTTTACTTCTAGTTCTCCCCTTGTCACCTTCACTATGACTGGTCCAGGGCCTAATGCTAGCAGTAATCCCAGCCCTAATGTCGGGACTACTACTATCGGAACCGCCACAGGAACTACCTCGGCTACACCCTTGCTTCCTTACATGGCAAGCCTCAGCCTCCCCGATTTCAATCAGTTGATCAATGACCCTATCCTCCATGATGTTGGTTGGCCTGCTATGCCAACCAAGCTCCCCTCTGACATCCCTAAGTTCGAAGGCCTTGCCGGAGAAGATTCAACCAACCATGTCCGATCTTTCCACATGTGGTGTTCCTCCAATTCCTTTACCGATGATTCCATTCGTCTTTGGTTGTTCCAACACACGCTTACGGGCGAAGCTTCTAAATGGTATGTTGATCAGGCCACCTCTTCCCATACCACCTTTGCGACCATTGCCCAAGCCTTTTTATCTTATTTCCAGCTCCCTCTCCGATACGACACTAGTACCGATCTTTTGACTTCTTTCTGTCAATCCTCTTCAACCCGCCTTTCCACTCATGTCCAGGAATGGCAGAGAAGAAGTAGCTTATGTCGAGCTCCCACCTTTGAAGATCAGGTTTATATGGACTAGTTCCTTCGCACTCTCTTACCTCCCATTAGCAAAGATGTCGCCTCCCATTTCCCTCAAACCGAAGAAGCTGCCCTCCAAATAGCCTTGAAATATGACCTGATCTATGCTCAGTCTGGTTATTTTTATAATGTTCTTCCTGACCTCCCTAGGCCCGGTGGCACTAACGCCCCGAGGGAATCTCATTCTGCCGACGGTATCGTTGGAGCCATTTCTCATCTGTATGCTCAATCTCCTATGGGCTGTGGTCTCCCTCCGGGAGGGGACAGCACATCTAGCACTTTTCCCCCTCCAAGTAGCATGTATCCAGGATACAGCATGCATCATCCTTTTGCACAACCTCCTGCTTACCTCAATGTTCCCCAAACTAACCATTATCCTTATTCACAGCCTAGTGTTCCAGCTCCTCCAGCATTTGCACTTCCACCTCCCTTTCCTTCTCAACCCCAGCAACAACACCTACAACCCCCTCCAAGGCAAGTATTTGCACAGCAGGGCGCGACTAATCCCCCTTCCTCTCAAAGAAGGCAGAAAGGCAATCAAAATCAATCTGCCCTTGGTACTCGTGGACCCAATCCTCAAGGTATTGACCCTAACACTGCTAATCAGCAATAGGGCACTCAACCCAAGCCGGACAGGCCTATTCGCACAAATAAGCCTTGTTCATGTTGCGGTGTTTACGGTCATTACACTCACGATTGTCCCATTTTACCACAAATGCGGTAGATGTGGGAGTCTCAAGCCACATTGCGAGGAAAACATGCCTCCCCTCATGCTCCCCCTAATGTGGCCACTACTCAACCGGCTGTGTTTACCGATCCTTTCCCCCAGCAAGGATTCATGGCTTCCCAACCACCTGATAGACAGGTAGCCACTCAGCCTTCCCTTTCTGGTTCCTCCGATTACCAGATCCTCATGATGAACTCTGATCCATCTCTAACCGTCGACCTTAACCTTCAAACTCGGTCTCGCCAGTACCCCAAGCTTCCCACTCAGTCTGCCTCCGAGTCCCCTTCTTCAGGTTCTACAGAGCCTCTTTCGACATCCAATGGTCCCTTACATATCCCTCAACCCAAAGTTGAGATTCATACCAAGATTCCTAAGGGACCCTTAGCAAAAATTCCACTCCTGGTCGAGCTGCTCATTCGTATAGCATAGTATATGATTTGGCGCAGTCTCCTACTGCCATTTCCACATTAGAACTCCTCTAGTCGTGCCCTTCCAAAAAGAAGGCTCTACTATCTGCCATGGGCGCTGTAGATACTGCTGATGACCAAATGATTGTTTTTGATGCCCATCAATCAGAAAATCCTCCTCTTCCTACTTCCGTAGCCTTCCAAATCCCAGTCAAAATCTGGAACGCTAACGTTTCTCGGTGTATAATTGATGAGGGGGCATCCACTTGTGTGATGTCCGCTTCGGTTTGGAAGCAACTCGGATCTCATGATTTTTCCCCTTCCACGATCACCCTTCGAGCGTGGGATGGCCACACATCCCAGCCCATTAGCCTCTTCCGTAATTTTCCTATCACTCTTGCAGGCAAGACTGTTTGCATTGATGTCGAAGTCATCGACGCCCCTTTAGATTACAACATTCTCTTGGGGCGAAGCTACACCTATGCCATGTCTGCTATCCCATCCACGGTTTTTCGCAAGATGTCTTTTCCTCACAATGGAAAGATAGTCACCATCGACCAGTTGACATATCATGAGCCAAAGTCTTAGACCTCCCCTGAGATGACCATCTCTTCTATAACCAATCACAAAAACCCAAATCTCAGCCCTAAAACAGCACTGAAATCTCCTTCATCCTACAGGTCGCACTTTTTTTCCCAATCCTGGGATAGGTCGTAGTTTTTGGCTCAAAACCTGCTTCCCAGGTCATATTTTTTGGCCCAAAAAGTGTGACTTGGCCGTAGAGGTGAAAGAGGGTCTATTCCTAAGATTCTGGGCCCTAATCTGAACTTTCAATCCATCAAAATGAAAGAGTAAGGTTAGGCCTCTTACTTGCAACTGACGGATCTCGATTCCAATGGTCGGTTTGTCCGCTACGCTCGCCGCAAGATTTAGGGCCTTCTCTCCTCTATACATTCACCACAGAAACACTAGAAAATGAGTGAATTTGGAGGGAAAACTGTCTTATTAAAAGAGAACCCTTTTTTTTTTCTTTCGTCTGCTGCGACCACACCATAGCTCCGTTTGACAAACCGTCTAAACCATTGGAAATCTCTCAGCGAGCCCTCAAATGGGTATCTGTTAGTTTTTTGTGATTTTATACTTCACTAGGACACATTTTGTCCAAGATGGGTCACTTCACCTCCCCCCAAAATCGAATTTCCTCACTTACAACACTTGTACTTGGGGAACCACTTTGCCTCCATACTTGTCTTTGTTTGTGTCAATTTTTGTCATGAGATACCATCTTGTACTCATGTTTTCATGGTCCCCCATCGAACCTTTTCTGTGTGGCAGCACCATCGAGTCGCCCTTCTTTAGAGCATCCAAGTTGAGTCATCATCGCATTCATGGAGTCTATCCCGAGTCCCTTTGTACCCCGCTATAGTCCTCCATCCTTCATTGCTTGGTCTCTCTCTTGTGTTGCACATTATGGCCATAATTCCCACTATCCCTTATCCCTTATGATACTGTGTCAGTCGCTGCCATGTCATTCACATCCTTTATGCTCTAGCAAGGGAAGTCATCCATTCGCTACTCAGTCCCCTCCATTCCATCATCATCATTGGTATTAGTCTGTTCGTCGCTCTACTATTTTCTCTCGTGCCTTAGTTGAGGATCTCTCATTGCCTCACCTATGGCGGACCTCCTTCTGTCGACATCAAGTCCTTCATTCCTAAAGACAGGTCTAGAGGGCGGTGTACCTTGGTTGCAGCTTCCACTCTTGTTCGGTGCCTCGGATCAGGAAAATGGATCTCTCATTTCCCTTTGACTTGATTATTTCTCCACTCCATCTCCTTTCAGCATGATCGAGATCTGTATGCTTGATGTTTCACTGATACAGCAGTAGCTTTTGGTGATTCCCGGGTGTGTGTGAGATGTCTCAGCCCTCATGAGGGGGTGGCTCTGCAGGTAGCCCCCTACATGCCCGGATGACCTCTTCATTACAGCCTTCGATGCAGCTCCATATATTTGATGATGTTGGCCTTAACCGCTTGCAGCGCCTCTTTGATTTGCATGTATCAGTCAGATTTGGTGAGCCCTTCCCCGCTTATAGGGGGCATTTGGGTTGTATTTGTATCGCATGTACTCATATATTATTGTATAAGTCCTGGCTTTTATCCCAGGCACAACATGTATATGGGATTCCTCATTGTATTTTTATCTCGCTCATGTTTATGCCGGCTGTACTTTACGGTTCGGTCCCTTGTTTATTGGACACACTATTCTTTTGTACTTTGTCTCGGCAGGCATAGGTATGCCTCCCCCACCACCTTTAGCACAGGTAACCTCTCATAAAAAGAGACTTGTTGCACCTGCAAGTCTCGTCTTCTCAGGGTCTAGTTCTTTAGCACATTAGTCTACCTTACATTTCTCTCTCTGACTTCCCTTTTTTATGTCTGGTGATTGAGTTCTTACAACGTACTTTGGTCATACGATTTGATCCTAACACTCGCACGCTGGGGGGCAATCTGTTACACCATTTTTCGGTCATCTAACCTACTATCATTAGATGGACCCAAGTACACCATGTAAGACCAATTTTACCCTAAGTAGAATTTCTTTCACTATGTAAAATAACTTAATAAAACACATTTCTTAGGTTGTTTATGGTCTAAACAGGAAACCCCAAAAGGAAATATTAAACAAACCTATATTTTTTTTATTTTCCTCAAGGAATAATTAATTAAACAATAATTTAATTATTATTCCTCGTCATGTTTAACCCAAAACAAATAAATTAATTAGATAAATCTTTATTTATCTTATTATTTTCTAGGAATAATTATTTAAATCTTATTTAAATAATATTCCTTGTTAAATATGATTAAATCACCCATAAATAATTAAATAAATAATTATTTATTTGATTATATTTCAACCACTTCCTTAAAATGATAAATAAATAATTTATTTATTTATTATTCACAAATAAAGGGATTTGACCCAAGTCAAATACTTTTTCCCTCCAAAAAATATAATAAAATATTCCATAAAAGGTGGATCTAGATTTGGTTAATGTTATTTTAATCGTGCACCAAGATCTAGAATGACCCAATATTTTGTTATAAATAGGATGGTTTCTCCTACCATTCTTCACCTTTTTTTCCCTATTAGATCACTCTGGATCTATACTCTTGGTCTGACTTTGAGCCATTATCATTGTCAATTTTTCCATTATTTTCTATGTGAGCTCCCTTTGAGTTCTATATTTGTCTGGGTTTTCTACACCAACAAGAGAGAGAAATACTAGATCTGAAGTGCTGAGGACTTCCAAGAACCCATACCATTGAGGAGAATTGGAAACACCTTCTTGTTTTCCTCCCAGGTGCCCTTAATTCAAAAAATTCTTTCAAAAATATTGTTCTTGTCTTGTCTATTGGATGTATGGAGCAAAACCTTACTTTTACTACTTAATGTCTCTTTATGCATAGATTTAGATTTTTGCAGCATTTGTCTTGATCAACTAACTACAGATCTGAAGATATTGGCAGCCATATTTGATGTTAGGGGTATAATTTATGCGTAGCTAAAGTGGTCTTTTTTCGTACACTTCGACAAAAGATTCATACTAACAATTGTTTTGAAAAAATTCCATTGATTCAGATTGCTACAGAGATTATCAAATCAAAGAAAGGACAACTACAGGAAAAGAAATTTGCTGCCCAATGGATGAAGGCACTGGTTTACTGAAAAGCCAGAGATCAATAGCTGAGGTTCTAGACACATAAAGAACTAGCTGTCCTCCGCATGTGGAGCCACTGTTAGCCACCTATAAAAATTTGTCATATAAAATGGTGGCTAAATCCTTTTAGCGTTCAAGAAACAATTCATGTCCAAATTTTGAGTTCTTGAAGTCTTATGATGTCCTTTATCCTTGGAATAAATCTTCACTGTTGTTTCACTTTAAAGCCCTCAAATACCTTGCTATTTACCAGGAGAGAAAAAACTGCTCATGAGCCTCCCTTTTCCCTCATTACAATTTTCCATTTCATTCTACATGTTCATCCATAAAGACCTTCATTTGACTTCTAAACCATTACAAAACCCTTTTTAAACCTTATGTCCCCCTTTCATTTGGTTTAAAACCCCTTTTCTCCCTTATCGAAACCCTCAAAATCCTCTGAAAAACCTTCGTTTTGGACTAAAAACTCAGTTTTTCATCATTAAGGCCTTAAGCCCCTTTTGAAATTAAGCCCTAGCCGCTATTCCTTATGCGCACCAGAGCCGCGACTGAGCACCAAGCCTCATCGCTCGATCTCAATCGCCAATCGAAAATTCCCTTTATCCTTTTCCTTTTTCCTCCGATGGCCAGATCCGCCGATTTAATCTCAGCTGTCAAATCCACAAGAACCAATGGCCCAGATTCAATCACACTCTTCTCATAAGCCCTTCACCATCTCACTCGCTGATTTGATATAGACCATTGATCTCTCATACCGATCGTACGGCCAGCGCTTAATCGTACATCGAAAACTCAAACACCACGGTGCTTTGGCCTCTTTCCTTTTCTTCGATGTGATGCAATCCCAGCCGTTCATTCCGATAGATCCAACGGTTCGCGCTTCATCGCATCGTGCTTATCCATCACGTGATCCTCCACCTTCCCAACCTTTTATTGAATCTCCACCGTCGATCAAGTTTGATCGGACGGTCTGTGTTATTTCGCATCATCGCCTTTCTCCCCTCCCCTCACACCGTTCACGTCCTGCGCGATTCTGCGATGCAATCTTCGTTGCTGATCTTCTCAAATCCAATGGCCCATAACACTTTTTCTTTTCAAACCCTTCCCTTCTCTTTCTACCCCATTGACAGATCTCAACCATTGATCCCAATGATCCAACAACTCCCATTAATCCTTCCCACCGCTCTTATAAAACCTCTCTTCCTAAGTAAAAACCCTTCAGCCCTTTATAAAAAGGTGGACCCTCTCTTCTCCTCGTTTTCTCCACCAAATTCCTTCAAACCTTACCATTTCTATATTTTTTGTTTCCCGACAAATATATTTTTTAACAAAATACTGACCATCGATCTACAAATATCAAAGGTCATCTGTCCCCATCCTTTCACCCATTCCATTTCCCTTCATTTCTTCCCTTTCAAACATATCTGTTTCTTCTCTTAATCGTAACCATCCCTCAAATAAATATGATGATCGGGACTTAACCCGATAAACCAAACACCCATCCACTACATGACAAACAAATGTTAGTCCCACCATACATCCTCTGGACATCTTTGGACCGGTTACATGCTATCTGCACTGTCTGATCTCTCGCCAATCATCCAATGGACCAGAATCCATATTGCATAATTTTTGGCTCCTTTTCACAGTGTGCTACTTCCGTGCGATAAAAGTGGTTTTAGAAATCCACGGTCGAACGCTAACGTATATCGTGTTCCAAAAGCTAATATTGCTTACCCCCCCAAATGCTACGTGAAAATGGCTACTGGTTTTCCCAAAACCAACCTTCTTCATATTCGCGCCATAATTCAAATGTGAGCCTGGTTAGTTGTTCTCCTCTGCCGCTGCATTACGTCCTCTGCCGCTGCATTTCTCCATCCACAAGCATTCCTACCACCTCCATTAAACCTCTTTAACGTGGTAATACCATTCCTGCAGGGTTTCTTAACGAGTTTGTTTATGTTTTGCAGGGTTCTAATGGTGGTTAATCTGTGTATTTCCATAGTCACAGACAGGTGACTAATAAGGTTCAGAGTGACGATTCTGACCTTAAATCAATGAAGAAAAGGAGCCAGCGGGTTTCGAATTCATGTTTTATCACGGAGATTGTGGAGCGATAAAAATGTGTCTTTGTAACTCCTAATTACCTCACATTAATTGTCAACCCAGGGACGACTTTTTATTCCAAGAGTGTACTTAGTCTGAGGTGGCTATTTACTCAAGAGTATTGTTTTGCAGTATAGTGCTTAAAATCCAAAAGTAAATGAAAGCTGGAAATAAAATCTACTTACAGCAAAGCACTTTAAGACTTTAAATCATGCATTCGGAAAAATAAGCAATGTATCAGTCAAGGGTTTGACAACAATAGCCCATCCCTTTGGAAACTGATGGAAATGAAATTAGAGCATAGACCACGGGTCTGGGAGCTAGACAGTGAATGCCGAGGCTCACTACAACCTTAGATCGTCTCTCACACCAAAACAACAAATGCGAGTAAATGGAACGGTAGATAGCAAAATAGAATAACAAAGTAAATGGGCAGCAAACTGTAATTAAAAGAATCTGGACAGAAAACTCTAATTAATGGAAATGAACAATAGCAAAGCCAAATTAATAGCAATCTTTACTCTAAGAATAAATCGAACAGCACAAGTAAATAGAACAGCATTGATTAATGAGAGGATATAAAACAATGCTGGAAAGCCAAATACAAATGCATTAATAACTTAACATACGGCACACCTTAACAGCAATCTGATCTTGGCAATCCACTTGTCAGTCTTAGTTATAAATAATACGACTGTCTTTTAGAATGGAGCAGCAACGTTCATAAATTCAACAATCGCAAGGAAATATAATTTCTAAGATAAATTCCGTAATTTTAATGAACAAGTGCATAGCACAGCAGCTCTGTAATTAAACAGCAACAGTATTCTGTAAAGATCAACACTTAAAAGAACAGAGATACGATGCAGAGTCAATACAATAGTTCTGTCTTTAGAAACCTTAATAAATTAAGCATAACAGAGCGTGTGATGTAAACTAAACAACACATCAGATTACCAAATAATGCTAATAAGAAAAACCACGCATAAACCAAAGAATATAATATACAACAGCAGCACAATCCACCAGAGACTGGGCCCTTAGCCGCCAGCGGATGCTGCTGGGTTACTTCAGATGAACAGAATGAACAACAACCAGATTTATATTAAAATATCGAAGCATAGGTACAGTGGATTACAACGAGAAATCTTTCCAACTCTCAGCCATTATCCATTCTCGCTGCCATCCTCAATTATGAATTTCTAATTCATCCTCTCAATCTTTCATTCGAATCCATCCCTGAAGTCCTCTCTCTCTCTGATCTCTGTTCTGATTTAAATACAAAGAGAGCAGAGAGTGGTTACAATGGAGATAATTACAACATGATCTTATTACAAAATTAGATTGTTTCCAACCAATTGATCAACAAGAAGAAGGCGAATTTGGCTTTGCAGCTAAGATTTGGAGGACGGCCGCAACAACAGAACTGAGAAAATCGTGCTTAAAGAACTCTGCGAATCTCTCAACACAGGCCGAATTTGGGCAAACCGTTCTTTAATAAAGTTAATTGGGTCCGTTTTGGACAAAACCCATGTTCCGGATTTTCCAGATTCGTCCTCATTTGCTCAGAATCTCAACCGCAAAACTGTCACTCCTTATTCCAGCGCATTTCTGAGTTGGCACTTTTAATGATCAAATCTTCAATCTGGAAATTACCTTGGAGGCTAAAAATGGTAAATAATGTTATAACCAATTTATTAAAACTATCATTGATAAAATAATTCATAATCATCAATTTATTAGAAATAAAGGAGAATAAATAACATTAATTCATAGAAGCATAAATCATCATAAAATGGATTTAAATAATAAATTATAATAAATGACGTGATGAAGAATGGTAGAAATGGGTGGAATAAGCGTTCACAAGTGATAATAATAATGGTATATTAACGGCCCAACATACCCCTACACTTAATATGTTGCATGTCCTCATGCAACGAAAACCTGAATATATTGCATGTCTTCATGCAACCCCAAGACAAAACCCATGTGTTAACCAAGCAATAAAAATTTGAGAACAAATGAATGCTTCCTTAATTAATGAATATTCAATTTTAGCAATCTTGATGAAGGCATAACAATTTTTATATTGACATTCAACTATATGTATATATGAAGTTGCAACAAAATATGATATGAGTAACAGCAAACTTCATTAACCATTTTCTCAAAAACTACAAACCAGCTTTTGTTGAAATTTGGCAAGTAAATTTATAATATATGAATGCCTTTATGATCCAAAAATCAGATCGTTTTGATGCACGGATCATGAGATATAAACAAAATGGCTGTAGGTGAGAGTGCATGATTTCTAAAATTTTATGAACCAATTTATCTTGAAATTATCTGGGTTTGTATTAATGATACGTCTGTGTTTTCCAGAAATCACAAGAATTGAGTTCATGGTTTTTTAAAAATATTATGGAAATCAATTTCTACATTGTGTAAAAATAAAATTGTATGCCTTAAATGAGAAATAAAATTGAAAACATCCATCATGCGTAGCAATTCCTCCCCCTCTCTAAAAAATTAGCATGCCCTCATGCGATGCTAGAAAAAAAAATTGAGGTGGTTGCTACCAGCGGTTGAATTCTATGCTTGGTGTAAAACAACATGGAATAAGGGAGGTGGTGAGAGTGAATAAGAATAGCAATGGATGATAAAGAAGATGAATAACATGGTCATAAGAAAGAAATGAATGAAAGGAACACTCCCCCATACTCGAAAATGATATGCTGCTGAAAAAAGGAAAGTGGTAAAGATGTGGAATGAAGGATGATAAATAATGCTCAAAATGGATTTTCATGAAATTCTCCTTAATTCGTAATAAATCAGAAAATTATGCTATTTTACCTCAAGTTTTACCTCCAAAAATGTGGAATGACATATATGGACTGGCAGTTGTTGAAGCTGCTGTAGGCAGAGTTGGTGCTGAAAGTGATACAAAAGGTGGAATCCAGGTAAGCACATCATGTCTGAAGAATTGTTCACGTACACGAGCCTCTTCTGTTAAGTGCAATAGTGTGGTCATGCTATGAATAGAATTCTGCCCATACTTGTTGTTTTCCTGCAAACAAAGCATTATTTGGCATACAATGTTCTTGAATCCATAGTGTAAGCAATAGATAAGATGCATGCAAAACTTTCAATCAGAAAAACTTTTGTCAAATCAACAAGTTATGGCAGAGTGCAGTAATCATATCGCATGCAATCCCATAATGCATACATTCCCCCCTCCAATTGGAAAAGGAATTCCATGACCATAAATCATATGAAAGGTGTTGTGCTGATGGCAAGGCAAGGGAATGAACAATACAGCAGTAGAGGACACAAATCAATGATAGGACAGCGAGAGTTATGGTTATAATGAAAGCAGAGTGTGTAAGGATAGTTATGAATAAGAGATAGGACGCTTTGGATTGATGATAGTTTATGCAAAACGAAAAAGGACAACAATATGCTAAAAAGATGCTTAACTGACAGCATTCTAGCTGAAAATGATGTGATTGATTATAAAACAATTTCTCATGCATAAAGGTTCAAAACAGGGAAAAAGCTAAGGAAATAACTTCTCTGATAAAAAGAAAAAAATAAGAAAAGGGTATTATAATCATAATTGACGATAAGATATAACTTCAATACCATAAGCAGAGCCGCTGCCGCAAAGCGCTCAGTGCCTCTGTGGCTGCTTTTTAACCCACAGAGCCAGGATCCTACCTTATAAAGCTGGAGAAAGCAGAAGTGTCGTTTCATCGAAGAGACTGCCAGGCCGGAATGGTAGCCAGACAACCACCTGCTATTCACATCGGGGATGTGCAAAGTGATCGTGCTGCTCGTGATGAGACCTCCCGTTCCAAGACACTGACTATCCAATGATTCGTAACCCCCGTGTGGTGGCCATAATGGGATTGTCACCATATGTACCTTGTGAACATGGTAGGTCGGCTCGTACCGAGACCCCCATCTCCATCTCAATGCACCCATATTATTAATAATATTTTTGTGTGTGGATAAAAAGAGGGAGACCCGCATCTTTAAAAAGCAGTAGGATGGTGGAAGAAGTTCAACATGTCAATAGAAAAAGATACTCATAATCTCATTTATTACAGACAGAGAAGATTATAATCCAGAAGGGTGGAACCAGCATGGTATTAAGATGATCAATAAACATCATGTTCAATAGAAAACAATGCAGTAAATTAGTATATAAATAATTGTGTCTCTTTTGAAAATATTCTATCATCAAAGAGCTGTCCTGTTAAAGATCATAACGTGAATGATATTAACTCGCTTCAATAGAATCCATAATTTTTGTCCTCATAAAAATAGTGTACTTCATGCCATGAAGGGGAATCAGTAAAATGTGGTTGAGATGAACTAAGAACAATTCCACAAGAGGAAGGAAGGGTTGCTTTCGAAAATACTCCCAAAGTGTTGCTTTTTTGAATGAACAGCAAAAACACGCAAAAAAAGTGTTGTTCCTTGTAGGGAACAACAAAGGAAATGCACACCAAAAAGCAAAAATACATAAAAAAGTGTGAAAATGCAAATGTCGTTCCTTTGGAAAAAGGAACAGCAAAAACTAAAAGCGTCGTTCCTTTAGAAAAGGAACAGCAAAAACGCAAGTGTCGTTCCTTTAGAAAAGGAACAGCAAAAACGCAAGTGCCGTTCTATTCGAAAAGGAACAGCAAAAACGCAAATGCCGTTCCATTCGAAAAGGAACAGCAAAAATGCAAGTGTCGTTCCTTTGGAAAATGAACAACAAAAATGAAAAATGCAGAAGTGTTGTTCCATTCGAAAAGGAACAACAAACGAGAAAGTGCAGAAGTGTTCTTCCATTTAGAAAAGGAACAGCAAAACGTGAAAAAGGAACAGCAAAAAGAGTCGTGGAAAAGGAATGGCAAAATGACCCGTGACAAATGAATTGCTGACCAAAAAGGTGTTGTTCCTTTGGAAAAGGAATAATAAAACGAAATTGATGTCCTTTTGAAAAAGGAACAGTAAAAACGACAAAAGTGCACACAAACGCTGTCCCTTCAGAAAAAGAACAGCAAAAATGCACAAGCATGAAATGCAAGCACGCAAAGAATGAATTAGCTGTTCACTGTATTGATGCTGAGGATGGGTCACAGTTTGAATGAAGCAACACCTGAAACACAAAATATAAAAAAAATATCAGAAAAGAAACAATGTTTTATTTAAAAACAATATGTAAATAACTAAATTAAGTTACAACAGCTATGATGTTATGTCAAAACAATGATCTCTTTGAAAAATATTTTGGCAGCAGTGATAAGACATGAATCTTCCAATGGAAATAAATTCTTCATTTCTTCTATTATGAATCCATTGGGTAATGAGTTGGATGAAATTCCTTTGTTTCATTTAAAATTTCTTTCAAAATCACTCGTCCATAAATTGACCTTCTTTTTCTCTTAGGACCTGCAAAAAACGAGTATCTACCTGCAATAAAACATTAAATCATGGAGAAAAAGAGGTGTATGGGCTCCCTTAATCCAAGAATTATGAAAAAAAATTAACAAGTAGTTACTCTGTATAACAAATCCACAGAGAAAATGACAAAGTAAAATTTATTTGTCACCTGCGGGAGAGCAGTGGTCGACCATACTAACCAGCAGTGTTTTAATCACAACTTCTTTGTTTTTCGTCCAAATTGAGTGAATCCAAAGCCAGATGAGAGCTAATTCAAAGGTTTATTTGCAATAGAAACAGGTTTTAAAATTTCAATGATGTGATATGTCAATTTTAGTTGGAACAGCCTGCATAACAGAGTCATTTCCGATTACCCAGCTTAGACCAACCGTTGATATTTCAAGCATAAATTTTTCGTTTGATGTCGGATTCGAATGATTCAAATTGAAAATGAAAGTAGATTCATTTATTTATTTCCAATAGAAACAGGTTTTGAAGAAAAGAAGAATTGATAGGTGAAATACTGTAAGGAACAGCCAGAAAGACATAGTTTTAAGGGTGCTGATTTACGATAGACAGTCAGTATTTTGATCATAAATTCCCCATAAGATATCGAAAATGAGTGATTCCAATTGCATTGTAAACTAGATTCATAGGGGAATCTACCATAGAAACAGGTTTTAAAAATTCATTCATTTAGACCTCCAAAAATTGACTGTCCTAACTCTGTTCCTGAGCTGCCCGCTAGACATCCGGTCAATGTTTTGGTTCTAACTTTTTCGTTTCAAATCCAAATTGACTGATTCAAATTGGGTTAGAAAGTAGACATCAAGGGCTACCTAGGGTAGAAATAGGTTTTAAAAATATTCATTTTTGGTCCCTCAAAACATGACTGTCCCGACTGTTTTTCCAGAAAGTTCATCAAGCCCGCAAGCCAAAAAATGATATTCAAGCATTTTTTTTAAATTGGTGATAAAAAAATGAATAGGAATGTTTGTAGAGCTATTATTTCCATTATAAGTCATCTACATACACAAATGAATTAAAAAAAAAATTATCACCAATATTGATTTGCATAGCATGTTGCAACAAAAAACAACTATTTTTACAAAAAAAACAAAATGGATTTATTTATGTCCTTATTTTTTTTTTAATTTTTTTTTTCTCCACTATCCTACTCTTCTTTGAGAATCGAATATGTTTATGTATAAGAGTATTTCCAGTGGAACCATTTTAGAAATAAGGCCTCTAGTATGCACATACCCAAATTTGAAAAATGCATATTAGTGAAAATTAGGGTACGAGAAGCTAACTTCCCTTGAAAAAATGGTATCAAAAATTGTTGAAGCGTAGAGTGATGTTGCAAACAAGTGATGGAATGAAACCAATCTTCAATATATCCTTTATTTTCTTGATTTCCCATAGCCATCATATCATGAAGTTCTTGAGCTTTTAAAATAGCGTGTTGATGCATAGTAAAAGAAACCTCATTTTCTTCCATAACTTCTACAATTTTTGAATTTGAAACATTCTTAATCTCATTGTAAGTTTTCTTAAATAACACATGTGAGATAGAATGGGTGGGAATGGTGGGTAAATTTGGCAGTTCAACACTGTAAGTATGTTGTACTGGTTTATTGCGGTGAGGGTGTGGAATTAGTTGAGCAGGAAATTCAAAAGTAAAAATGTTGGACAGTTTCTTACCATAACAGAAGATGTCCTTCATGTGTTCCTTCAAAGCTCCTTCTTCCAATGTTCCTGTCAATTAGTTAGTGAAATAGGTGGTGCTTACATCACCACTTGAGTGAAACCTTGTGATTCATTTTCCAAAATTTCTATTTTTTTCCTAGTCATTCACACAAAAATTCAAACATCTATTTCTACCTAAAAAAAGCAACAACAAATCTGTTAGGAAAGCGGACAGTGGAGCAGGGATTTTACATGCTCCGCACGTAGGTTCTTACCTTCCGTTTTTAAGATCCAACTCTTCCCTCGCAGGCACTCATCAGATTCACACTACTCTTTAGAAATGGCTACACTCTCCCCGGCAACGGCGCCAAAATGTGGAGCGATAAAAAGGTGTCTTTGTAACTCCTAATTACCTCACATTAATTGTCAACCCGGGGACGACTTTTTGTTTCAAGAGTGTACTCAGTCTGAGGCGGTTATTTACTCAAGAGTAATTTTTTGCAGTATAGTGCTTAAAATCCAAAAGTAAATGAAAGCTGGAAATAAAATCTACTTACAACAAAGCACTTTAAGACTTAAATCATGCATTCGGAAAAATAAGCAATGTATCAGTCAAGGGTTTGACAACAATAGCCCATCCCTTTGGAAACTGATGGAAAGGAAATTAGAGCATAGACCACGGGTCTGGGAGCTAGACAGTGAATGCCGAGGCTCACTACAGCCTTAGATCGTCTCTCACACCAAAACAACAAATGCTAGTAAATGGAACGGCAGATAGCAAAATAGAACAACAAAGTAAATGGGCAGCAAACTGTAATTAAAAGAATCTGGACAGCAAACTCTAATTAATGGAAATGAACAATAGCAAAGCCAAATTAATAGCAATCTTTACTCTAAGAATAAATCGAACAGCACAAGGAAATAGAACAACATTGATTAATGAGAGGATATGAAACAACGCTGGAAAGCCAAATACAAATGCATAATAACTTAACATACGACACACCTTAATAGCAATCTGATCTTGGTAATCCACTTGTCAGTCTTAGTTATAAATAATACGACTGTCTTTTAGAATGGAGCAGCAACGTTCATAAATTCAACAATCGCAAGGAAATATAATTTCTAAGATAAATTCCGTAATGTTAATGAACAAGTGCATAGCACAGCGGCTCTGTAATTAAACAGCAACAATATTCTGTAAAGATCAACACTTAAAAGAACAGAGATACGATGCAGAGTCAATACAATAGTTCTGTCTTTAGAAACCTTAATAAATTAAGCATAACAGAGCGTGTGATGTAAACTAAACAACACATCAGATTACCAAATAATGCTAATAAGAAAAAGCACGCATAAACCAAAGAATATAATATACAGCAGCAGCACAATCCACCAGAGGCTGGGCCCTTGGCCGCCAGCGGACGCTGCTGGGCTACTTCAGAATGAAAAGAATGAATGGCAACCAGATTTATATTAAAATATCAAAGCAGAGTTACAGTGGATTACAACAAGAAATCTCTCAATCTCTCAGCCATTATCCATTCTCTCTGCCATCCTCAATTCTGATCCTCTAATTCATCCTCAATTCCATCATTCGAATCCATCCCTGAAGTCCTCCCCCTCTCTGATCTCTGTTCTGATTTAAATACAAAGAGAGCAGAGAGTGGTTACAATGGAGATAATTACAACATGATTCTATTACAAAATTAGATTGTTTCCAACCAATTGATCAACAAGAAGAAGGCGAATTTGGCTTTGCAGCTGAGATTTGGAGGACAGCCGCAACAACAGAACTGAGAAAATCGTGCTTAAAGAACTCTGCGAATCTCTCAACACAGGCCGAATTTGGGCAAACCGTTTTTTGCTAAAGTTAATTGGGTCCGTTCTGGACAAAACCCATGTTCCGGATTTTCCAGATTCGTCTTCATTTGCTCAGAATCTCAACCGTAAAATTGTCACTCCTTATTCCAGCACATTTCTGAGTTGGCACTTTTAATGATCAAATCTTCAATCTGGAAATTACCTTGGAGGCTAAAAATGGTGAATAATGTTATAACCAATTTATTAAAACTATCATTGATAAAATAATTCATAATCATCAATTTATTAGAAATAAAGGAGAATAAATAAAATTTATTCATAGAAGCATAAATCATCATAAAATGGATTTAAATAATAAATTATAATAAATGACGTGATGAAAAATGGTAGAAATGCGTGGAATAAGCGTTCACAAGTGATAATAATAATGGCATATTAACGGCCCAACAGAGATCACAACCTTCAATCTCAGATGAAACCTGCCAATAACAGAAAGCCACCTGTATAAACAAAAAAAAACAAAGTGTATCAGTATTGAAAACTAGAAGAAGAAGATCCAGGCTTAATCAGGCCTAAACACAACTCAAAATAAAATTAAAAGTGTTTTAAGATAAAACAGAAAGAATTGTCAGTCAGAAAGGCCTCCACCACCACATCAGAGGGGCTAATTGAATCCCCAGCTACCAAAATTTCCACCTGTAGCCTCTCTGCCTCAAAGGAATACCCGAATCAAATCTCAATTGGAAACATTAAGGCCAAGACAATTGAATATTTATTACAAGCAAAGACAAATAATTTAAATTTTCAGTAAAGTTAGTGTAAAGATAAGAAAGTGCCTTAAAGTCAATCTTTTCACCCACTAAGCCTAAAAAGTAGAAAACAAAGTTAGAATTAAATGAGTTCCTGCTTTATGCCTTGCATGGTTTCAAGGCTAGGAGTTGCATTTAACATAGCATTAATGATATTCAAGCCCTAAAACTCTTCCACCTCCTCATTTCTTCTATAAATATTTCTGAAGAAAATGAGAATTTGTTGGTTGGTTGGTCACTAGTTGTAACATTGAAACTCTCTGAAATAATACATAGTTTGTCTGAAGTTGAAGAAGAAATTGAAGTCTTGGAAGCTGGATTATGTTTTGACATGCTTGTTCTTGAGAAGGCTCTATCATTGGATCCCTGAGCTTGGTTGTTGGTGATGTATTCTGAACTGTTTGTTGTTTTTCCTATTTTCATTATGTTTCATAAATTCTTACTACAGTAGGATGAAAAGTTTAGGCTAAGAAATGACTCATGGAAGCACCTTAGACCTTTTTATCCTTCATTGTTCTATGTTCTCTTCTGCTAAGGAATTTTAGAGTTTTAAATCATTCTCTTAAACCCTTATGCTTGTATATTTCTCAAATAGTTGAAATATTTGGTTCCAGCATGATTTATGGTTTTCCCTGCTTGCCTGCTGCCACTTGAAAACTGTTTTTGAAGTTTCCCTTTGAAGTACCATTGTTGACAGTTAGCCAAGGAGGTCTGTTTTGATCATACCCTTTGTCCCTGCTTGAACACTTGTTTTGAAGGTCTTTAGAGTTGTGATCATAGATGTTTTTAGGTGTTCCCTCTTCTATGATTGCAATTATCTATGAATCTTTCATGTTTTCTAAGTCCTTTGAAATTAAATATTTGAGGAAATAGGATGTGCTCCCAAATCTTAGATTTCATTCTGAAAGTTGTCTTGAAATCATTATCTACTTAAAGTGTGGTTTGTAGAATTCATGGTTAGCCCTGTCTATCAAATACCTCTTTATTGTTCAAGCTATGTTTTTAAGTTCCCTTTGTTGAGAATTCAATTTCTCTTTCCTAATCATTAATGTCCATCTCATTCACAAAACAAAAGGATCTTGTGGCCAAGTTAGATTTTTCCTTTGATATCCCATATCCATTGATGAGTTTGTGATAAACCTCTTCTTGACTCCATTTCCCAATGAATTTGACACTTCTTCTTTCTATCTATACTACCTATACCTTTCATATTCTGCTATGCCAATTCAACCAACCAAACAAACAAACCAAAAAAACACTTGCACTTAATAACTAGTCTAAAATAAATACTTAAAAGCATACAAGATATACCTTTGCAAACAAATAATTTGAGAGATCCCTCTCTGAGAATAGAAGGACTAGATCCTGGAACTCTAAAGATTGGTTATGATGTTGCCTTGTCTTTTGGTGAGCCAATCTATCAAAACCCAGAACCCCAAAATTTTCTAGATGAAAAATTGACAGATATAGATTAGCTTCTAGAAAACTCAGCCAAGGAATCTAATCATGAAAATAGGTAAAAATAATGATGACTAACAATCCTAACTCTAAAGATCTTGCCTTCCAAAATGGTGGTACAATCCCCCACTGCAGGTGCACTCTAAAATAATGCAGTCAAGGAACTGGACTGCACTATAGGAGATAGGAGATGCTTGGCCTTATGCCAAAGATGTGCAATCAGCTCAGACAATTCCCTTACTAGCCTTCCAGAGGAATATGAGCTCCCTCCTCTGAAAGATGAGCCAAGCAAAGGTGTTGTGGAACCCTCCACTGCAACACCCAGCAACACTACGTTATACTTCAGTAGAAATAATGTAATGACTGAAAGGAATGGCTTTGACCTTGAGCCAAGATGTGGAGAAATGAAGTGCAATCCTTCAAGAGGCCTCTCAATAAGGAGAGGAAATCCTAAGCAGGAATCCCTCATGCTATGTAGCGCTGCATCTCAACTGAACAATTGGATACCGCAAATATTATAAACAGACAAATGATCAAATGCTCAAAGATGTCTCACTATGGCTGCCTTTTCCTCCTTTTATGCAAGTGAATGCCTCTTTGCCCTGGACCCCACACATTAGGGTTTCTTCCACAAATAATATGCCTCCCTCTCAAACTACGTTGTCTTTTCATGCAAGCTACACCTCTTAGGCAATGTTGTTGACTTGGTCAAACTTGACCTTGTCCTCATGCAATTGCCCCTTTTCACGCTGGAAGGTGCAAAATTAAGCTACTCCATAGATCCTTTTCACACTATGAAGGATATTATTCCTACTTATGGACCTTTTACCCATTTTATTCACCTCCTAAATGAAATAAGAAAAAAATAATATTTCAATTTGTTGCATGAAAATTTTTGAATATTACACAAGTGAATTAAATTAGATTTAATTCAAAAGTAGTGATCTATCAGATAACTAATGATTTTCTATTATTAGCTACATGCATGTAAAATCTGATAAAGACACAGTTGAGACAAAATATAAAGGGAAGATAACTATCAATTGTATTATTAGCGAACTTCTTAGGTAAAGTTATAAAGCCACAGGATGCCCATGATGTATTGTGTAGTCAAGGAAGGTTGGAATTCCAATTTAATATGGATTTATTTTCCTAAGGACTGCGTGAGTAAGGGAGGCTAGGGGAAGGCAAGGAATTGGCTATTTGTTTGTCCAAATTTTCCTAGATTAGTGTGAGATGATTGGTAGAGTGCATCAAATTCTTGTGAGTAAGAATGCATTGTATTGTTTCATGCTTCATTGGCTTATTATACAATAGAGATAGAGGTGTTTTGAGTAGTTTCTTTCCCCATGAAAATCTTGTTTTGTGTGAATGATTTACTCCTTTATCTTACTTGCATGTGATTAAGAGATCATGTTTTATATTCCGCAAATATAGTAGAAGGATTAAATATCTTGTTTTAGTACATTACATGATCAGATTGAATCCATTGGTATAATTTCTACATGGTATCAAAGCATAGGGAATCACAATAGAAGAGAATAAATTGAGTTTGTGTTGAAAAATATTCAAATTTTTAGATTCCTTCTTTAGAGCTAGCAGCTGACCAAGATGTCTTTCACTATAATAAGACTCAAAAATGCACTCGAGGGAAATTCAAACTATATTTCTTGGAAGAACATAATGGAGGTAGTATTGGAGGATAATGGGTTGAAGGAGTTCATTGACACTAATATTCCTGAACCCAATCAGGAAGATGTTGTGCAACATGAAGCATGGAGAAATAATGTTGCAAATGCGAGGAGGATCTTATTAGAGAGAGTTCAAGATAATATTGTCTTGAGTCTCGATGGAAAGGAAATTCCATATTCTATGTGGAAGGCCTTGACAGCTCTATTTCAATGCAACACTGACCATAGGAAATTGGCACTCAAGTACAAACTCAAGAAAGTAAAAATGGAGAAGGGCAACACAATCCAGAAATACTTGAACAAGTTCACTCAACATTGAGATGAGCTTGGAAGTGTTGGGATTACTGTAGTTGATGATGACTTGGTGAGCCTAAACCTTCCAGGCCTTCCAAAGAGCTGGAATAGTTATCAGGAGTCTTTGAATGGGAGGGAGAATTTACCAGGCTGAGAGTGTTTATGGTCTGCTTTTGTACAAGAAGAGTTTCTGTGAAATACCAGGGATGGATCCTCATCCAAGAATTATGATGAGGAAAATTGTGCCTTGGCTGGTAAGGCAAAGAAGGGGAAAGGAAAGAATTCCTATTCCAAACCCAACGCCGACAAAGAAAGCAAGAAGGGAGACATTTCAAAGGTGAAAATTTTCAACTGTCATGATCATGGACACTATGCCAGAAATTTTTCAAGAAATAAGAAAAACAACAAGATGGCTCTGAGAGCTACAACAGGTGGAGCGCTGGCCTCACAGTTTGAGTTGTACTTCTCTCTCATCGCATGCATGGTTTAAACTATAATGGGATCTATGTGGTACTTGGATAGTGGAACATATTTCCACATGACTAGAGACAAAGAACTCTTTAGTAGCTTGGAGTAGAAGGATCTTCAGATGCACATCAAGGTGGGTGATGATGAGAGGTATTGCACTACTGGAATTGGTGCAATTACTTCTGTTAGCGTTCTATAATAATAGGCATCATAATTTTGAATTGACTATGTTGAGTCTTGTAATATTGTATATACCTTTGCTTTTTGCAAATGTTTTCCCATATTAAAAAATGAAAAGAGGGTAAGTCCTAAAAGAAAAATCAAAGGACCAAAAGAAAAGAAGATCAAAAAATAATATAAAGTATGAACCCCACAAAAAGAAACAAAAATAGATCCTAAAAGTGTTTCACATTCAAATTCCACTACTTTTATTTTACTTTATGCAAATAAAATTGTGTGTAGCTTGTCGAAAATGCCACAAATCATGATGATCAAACAATTTAATCTTGATTCATTCATGCTTTTAAATTGCGCGTCATGATAGTTAGTGAATAAAGATCTGGCGAAACCATTTAATCTTGGCAGATTAGTAGTTAGGTAGAGAATAAAAATGAGCTCATCAGTTTAATCTAATCCATTGGAAGTTATAAGGTTAGAAATAGATTAATTTTCTTATCAAAAGAAAATAAAAGGGTCAGCAAGCTCAAATGCACCCAATAAATGAAGTAAAAAATGTTAGGGTAAATAAAGGGTAGGTAGAAGCACATTTACAAGTCATCGAAAGCATCAATTGGTTCATCTCATATCACTAATATCCTTCTAAATCCCCTTCCCCTTGTAAAAGACCCCTTTCCCATTTCTAAAAACCCCATTTCCTAGTTAAAAAACACATTTCCCTTTGAAAAGTGACTTCCCCTTTTACTAATTCCCTTTTTTCCAATTAAAACATGTAAAAACCCACTTTGCATATTTTTAAATTTTTAAAATATTATAACGAGCCCCACAATAAAATCCCTTCCCGATATTATTTTAACCCATTCCTAGTGTATTATTAACATCCAACATATATAGTTTATAACCCCCCATTTTTATTCCATAAACCTATAGTTTGTACATAATATATTAATTCCCCGCTTTATATATTTCATTACCACCTCCCACTATATTATCCTCAGTCCAAATTTTAATTAACCTTGACTATATATCCTATCCCACTATAATAATCCTGACGCACTTATATTATAAACCCTTCGCATATACTTTTTCACGACCCCACGTATCAAAACATCCCAACTCACCCATCCGCGCAATCCATCCTATCTGATATAACGGCCAATAATAGCTTTCGCACCACCGAATGTCCAATTTTTAAAGTTGGGGGGGGGGGAGGGTGTTAAATGGGTGGTTTTGCACCCCCGCCCATTTTCCATGTGGAAATCCTACATTTCATTGCACCCCCAGTCCCGAAACCACCTAACCTCCTTTTATCATGCGATAAAACACCAACCTATCCTCGCATTTGAAATGAAACCAATTACTGTTTGAATTCAAACCCACGCCATGTGATTAACCACTTCCAGTTAAAAACAATATATACCGCCCTAAAAAAAAAAATCACCATTTATGTTGAAAATTGTGAAAAAGAAACCATTGGCGACACATTTTGAAGCCATTCTAGACCGGAATTGAAGCTTATTGCTGTGAGAACCTTTGTCGACCTAGTTAAAGCTTTGCAGACCAGAATTAAAGCCTTCTATGGTTAGAACCCCTTCTCCATAATGAATTAAACCTTTTCCACATAATCCTAAGCCTCCTAAGACCATTAAATTAAGAAAAGAAAGTAATAAGTGATAATTGAACAAGTTAAATGCCCCCCCAAAGTATTATAAGTGTAAATCCTCTACAACCACCTGTGGTTGATGTTGAACACACACCTCTTGCTAATAAAGACTTCAAAATCAATCATACTGTCACTGATTTCAACCTTCTAGAGCTCCACTGCTGGAGCCATGATAAATTCATAGACCAGGCTGATGATATCCACCTATGGGAATCAACCCTATCTAGGTACATCTTCCCACAAACCTTTCAGTTTCTAGAAATTATCATACTCTACTGAATCAATTATTTACCCAATGAAAGAGCTCTAGTAACCCCTAGCAAAGATATTTTATTTAAAATCACTACAGAATCCATAAATCATATGTTATAGTTCCAACCCAAGCTTGATGAAGACCCATTATCTATTGAGATCCTCACTGAACTATATATGAATCTAGAATTTCCCAAGAGGTTCCAAATATTCCAAACCTTCCTTCCTCCATGAGTAAAAACTCCAAAGATTAACCATCCATACTCAGCTTCCATTTTTCAGAGAGAAACAAACATATTGTCACAGTGTGGTCTTGTATTTTAGGGCACTTTACTGATGAATATGTAGATTCTTCTATCCTATGTTTTTTGTCCATATTCTTTCAACAACAGCCTCCAACTTCAAAATTTAACTTTGTTCAATATCTATCATATGCCATCCATGAGAAATTGGTCAAATTACCAGAGGAAGGAGTATTTAAATACTCATATGTTTTGTTTCATTTATTCTTATATTTCCAATCAGAAAGGTTTGTAGTTTGCCTCCAAAAACTGGACACAAAGGGTAACCCCCAATATGTAGTCTTCTGGACATCCCTGACTATAAATGATTCTATATAATTCAGCTACAAAGACTTCATTGATTCATTTTTTTTATCTAGTTGTCAACATGCTAAGAAGTAGCATTCAACCTAGAGTCAGTGAAGAGATAAAGAAAGTATTTCAATTGTCAGAAAAAAATTAGGATAGGAGACTGGTATTTATACTAGAACCACACTGAAATTAGGGTGTATGGATGGTGGCTTATTCCATAAAATCTCTGCAAGTACCTCCCAATGAGGTTATTTTCATTAGAATACATCAGTCAGATCCTAAACTCAAATGAAGTTAATTTCTTGTCAACAAAGAAGAAAACTCATTTTAAGATTAAAAACCAGCTTGGTCCTTTCATTTGCAATAGTAGGAATGCTGGTCTACTAACAAATAATTTTTTACAATATTTCAATTTCAGTAATAGTTTCAAATATAAATATTATACTTTGGGAGTCATAAGTAAACTAAGGGTCAAATTAAAATTTACCCCTTTTATTCATCATTAAAAACCAGAGATTGAAAAGTATTCCAACTAGTTAGAGTGGTTGGAAAATAGTTTATAGGAGATGGAAAATTCGGTTGATACTAGTTCCATCCTGCCTACTTCATCCCCACAAGACAAGAACTCAAATAGGGAAAGAGACGAGGGATCTTATTCTGTAGAGACTACTACTAACACTAAATTAAAGCTAATGTATAGGAAAAAGGCCAAACTGAATCGAGTAATAGAGGAAGAAGAAATAGTTGACAAAATTGAAATCATTGATACAAATATATTGGTCAGAGATAATGAACCTCCCACTATTTCAGAGGAAACACATCATCCATCAACCTCCAATGATGAAATCATTCAGAAACAACATAGTGAAGGGGTTTCAACATCAAGAAAAAAGTGGATAAAGAGAAACATATAATGGAGAAGTATACAGAAATCAAACTCAGGAATGAATAATTGAAAATTGTGACTTATGCCCAATATTGGAAACAAACTCCTATTGACCAGAACAGGTGATTTTCAACCTTTGATTACAAAACTATGAAAATGCAAATGAAATTTTTATAGCCAACAATGAAGGCTCCAAAATCATTAGCAGATTACAAGAAAACAACATTTGAAGTTATGGCTAAAGATGTACATCCAATAGATCAAATTGAGTTCCATAAGAAAGTAGGAGAAATGATCTAATCCACTATGAAAATCAAGGCTTTGAGTGTACAAAAACTTCAAATTCTCTAGAAAATATCAGAGAACAACTAAAACTAGAGAAGGCTTGTTGGCAAGCAAAAGATAATATAATAAAATCACTTGAAGAATTGGTCATGGAGGTTGGATATGATCCAAAGAACATCAAATAAGCTGAAGAGATTATCAAAAAGAAGAATGCATACATTTTTGCAATGAAGAAAAAACTAAAGCTACCTACAATACTACATCCACAGACTAATGAAGTTCTAGAGAATGAAAATCAAAAGGATGAAATGATGAATCTCATCATTCAGTTGACAACTCAACTGAAAGAGATGGAAAATGAAATGGAAAAATTAGTGCAGGAAAAGAAGGCCAACATACAAGCAATTCATGTTACTTCCATTCCTATAGCTTCTATAGTAGTTCCATCTACTTCATCAGTTCCATTACCCACAACAGTCCCATCTACTACAACAATTCCAATGACAACAGAATTTATGGCATCTACACCAGCAATAGCATCAACCCATACCAATGATGAGGCAAGTAAATTGATTAAATCCATGCAGGATATGTCAATCCAAACTACTGAGATTAATAGAATTAAAGAACAATAAAAAATTTTAGAAGAGAAAAGAAATTGGCTCAAGTAATGTATAAAGTAGAATCACAGAAAGCAAACATATTGACTGATAGAATTCATAAGTTAGAAAAGGAATTGACATTGAAAGAGCCACTAGCCCAAGAAAAGCAACAATTGTGGGTTAATATCATTAACTTTGTTAATTATATTTTGTTTTCTATACAATTTATATTGGATCAGAAATAATTGATAAAGGAAGCAAGTGGTGCAATCCAGAAAGTCAAAGAAGAACTTGGGAAGAAACCAGAAGAATACAATGAGATTATAAAGTTTCTTAATTCCAAAAATAAGCAATAATTAGAAGAACTTGGGATAAAAAATAGAACATATAATATCTTAGAGGTGAAGAAGGTTCTTTCCAAGAGAAATTTGATGATACAACTTGAAGAAAAATGCCAAACAATGGAGCTTTTAGTGAGTAGATTCATGAAAAAATTTCATGTTTTGAGGAAGAATGCTCTGCCTAATCCATTAGTGATTTATGAAAAATTTATGAGTCACAAAGATTATGACAAAAATATTAGGGAAGTAGCTAAAGAGACTTCCAACACTTCATCAATGAAAGGATTTCCCACTGGAAAAGTACTCCTTTAGAGTTTAGAGAACTTCTTCTTCCTACAGCATGAGGTAAATCACATGTTTGTGAATAATCCTACATTTTCAAAATATACATAGGCTGATGAGATTTACAGGAGGATGGTAAAGATTAAAATTCCATATGAAGAAGCATAGGGAAAATGGTGTGATTTACTGTGAGAGGTAAAATTAAAAAACAGGTAACAGAGCAGTAAGGTGAAAGAAAATTCACATATTTAAAGAGTAAAGAGAGAAGCCAAATCAAAGCAGTAACAGATTAAAGATGAAAGACAGAGTTAAAAGAGAGTCAAGATGACAAGTAACGTGAAAGCTACCCAGCGTAAAGATATAGCAAGCTTAAAACATACAGCCAATGTGAGAGAAAATATAGAAGAAATATCAAAGAAGGAAACAACAAATCAAATAAAGAGGGACAACTTTCATTTAGTTAAATAGGTGTCTCTGTATTCTTGCATGAAGATATTTATTTCCTTAATTAAATCCTAATCAGTTATAGTATATTTTGTATTAAGTTTTGTATAAATGCTTCAGCAATTCGAAGTATTGAGGGTGGATTCCTGAACATTTCTATAGTTGAATTGATCTACTACTGGAGGGTTCATTGTAACGTTTCCAAGTTGACAGATAGGACACTAATAAAGGAATTTCTTTACAGGATTCATGTTTTGAGCTACTTCAGTGAAGTATATTTCAATTCTTCATGTTTTTTTTCCTTAAGTATTCCATAAACTTGCATGTTTTCCAAATTTAAATGTTATAACATGAATATTATTGCAGAATTTGTTTAAGTACACTATGTTCTGAATTGATATTCATTTTAATGTTTTCTTCTTATATCTATCTTTGGGAATCCTTAATTTCTTTCTTATCCTGATTGACCTCTTTCACCTTCCTTCATTATCTGATTTAAGGAATCCTTAACTGCTCCTTGATCCCAATTGAAAACCACTTTACCATTAAGCCTCTTAGATCTGATTTTTCTCAGCTACCTTGCCCTGTAACACTGATTTTATGACTTGATTCTATTATTTTTTCTTGATATATTGACTTCATAACCCAATGGAAAATAGACAGGCACATATCCATCTAAATCAGTAATTCCACCAACAAATCGAAATCAAACCAAATCAATCTTACATAAATACCCTAAAATCAATTAAAACAACAAATTTAAATCAATAAGAGAGAGCCCTCTCTAAGCATTACGAAGGCTAGATACTAATCTCCAAAGTGGTTGATAGTTACCTCTGTTATTTCTTTTAACACAACACAATAACCCTAGGGAAATTTTAGAGTGAAAACATACTAGTGACCATACTGGGGAATCAGTCCTTAGTTTAAATCAATCTTAAAGGAAACAATTTTCCTCATCTTTTCACCTTAAGTTTTATTTAAGGTTGTTTAAAAATTATCATTGAAAATTAATATTCTGGATTCTAAAAGAACATACTATACTAGGGCTCATCCTAGTCCACAACCTGCTATAATTGTTGACAATCCTGACAGAATTTTAAGAAAAACTAAAAAAGAAGAAAGTCTAGGAAGTAGTATTCAATTAATCAAATAAAATTCACCTCCTAAAGAATTATCAAGCATACATGATATTCAATTTGATTTATCATTTGAACATTATTTATTTAGAACCAAATCTGAAAATTCAATCTATGATATTGTAATAGATCCTAATTTTATTCAATTTATTGAAGAAAATAAGGAAATTATACAACTAGACTTAGATCAACAAGTTCTAGAGACTTTTGATAAACTTGATAGTTTGACTGCAACTTTGATTAACGATATAGATGAAGCATATTTTCAACGGCCTGTTGAATTAAATTCCCTAATTTCTACTACCCCTAAGTGTTCTACCAAACCTTTAGAGACAATAAATACAACTTTATTTAGTACCACCTCATCTATAATATCCACCAAAATTCATTCCACAGAACCATTCATCCCTAAGCTTCCTTTTCAACCTAAAGTTGTATTTCCATCTTCAAGTGTTCCAAGTACATCTTCAAGCACTTCAATCTCATTCCCAAGTACATCTTCTAGTGTTTCAACCTCATCTGCAAGCACTTCAATTTCATCTCCAAGCACCACAAATTTACCTCCTAGCCAAGCTAGAATCTTAGCCATGGCAGGCAAATATGCCCCTTTGGTCATACCAGCTCAGTTACACGCCATGCCACAATATTACCAGAGTAAAATATTTCAGTTTGATGGCAGAGGTCAATATACTACTCAACAACATGTAAATAAAATGACTAATTACTTTGAATTAAATGAAATTTATGAAGTTGATGTTCAAATGAGATTGTTTGCACAAACATTAGTAAGAGATGTTAAGAAATAGTTTAAAGCTTTACCTGAAAATCATATAGTTGATTTATCTACTTTCCACCAATTTTTTATTAATAGATGGGAAAGAAAGAAAAACCCTTTTCAAATATTATTTGAATATGAAAACATTAGAAGAGATCCTAATGAATCTGTTCAGGATTATTGTACTAGGTTCAACAACATTTACAATGCAATTTCTACAAATATCAAACCTCCACCAGACTTAGCTCTAATAAAATTTCTAGATGGTTTTGATAGTAATATTTCTTATCGATTGGGAGAAATAAACCCTGAAAACTTATAACAGATGCAAAGTAATGCAATTAGTGCAGAAGCTAACTTATTAGCTAAAAGAGCTAGGATGAGAAATGAAAGAAGAGTTACCATTAAGGAAGAACCATCCACATCAGACATTAATATCGATAGTTTATCTAAAATTATGTAAATAATAATGGATAGATTAGAAAACATTGAAAGAAAAACTCAGTGGTATAATCAACAACAAGGTCGTTAAATCAGAAACCCAAATTTTAGGAATAATCCCAATACTGGTAAATCAAGAGAACCAACACTTGATCAATTGATTAGATCACCTTTCCAAGAAAATTAGGTTGAGAGTTCACAACAAAATGATGAATACTAGGACACCCAGATAAACTTGATGGGAATAAATGATGAAAACACTATTTTTTTTACCGAAGAAGAACATGAATTATACATGTTACAACAATTATAATTAGAATATGGAGAGTCCTTTGACTATAAAAAATGCTATGAGTCTGCAATATATGAAGTTCAGAAAAAGTATAGCCTTAGGAGTAAAAAGACCATAGAATCTCCTATTAAGAAATCAGTAGAAACACAAACCAAGAAAATAATAGAAGCTCCCATGTCCAAAGTGCTACAAATTCTCCCTAGAGAAACTCAAAAAACTTCTAGTCCAAAGGTTGCAGCCAGTCCAAATATTGTAGGCATATCCTCAACTGATACTCAAACATCAACTACTACTAAAACTTAAACTGCCACTGAAACTGTTCCAAACAAGAAAATTGAAAATAAAATAGTGGAAACACAAACTGAATTACCAACTACTAATAGAAAAGATAAAAATACACAAACTACAATTGGTAAAGAGGAAATCATTCAGTTAGGCAAAACGGAAATCCCATTAAATATCCAAACTGAAATAGCCAAATTGAAAATACCAGTTCCTTTAACATAGCTAGTGAAAAATGATTTATACAAAGCCCAAATCACTGAAATGAACATAAGTGAAGGAGAAGATGTTGTTAACCTCAATGATGACCAACCTGAGTTACTATTTGATCCTAAGGTAAATGGAAAACATCAAGAAGGTGATGTTCCTCCATTCTACATTAGCTTGAACATTCATGACAAAATCTTACACAATGCTATGTTAGATTCAGGAGCATCTCACAACTTAATGCCTAAGGCAATCATGGAATGATTGAATCTAGATATCACCAAACCATACAAAGATCTTTTCTCCTTTGATTCTATTAAAGTTAAATGTATCAGCCTAATAAAATACTTGTGTGTCACTCCAGTCCAATACCTAGCTAAGAGTATTGTCATGGATATTTTAGTTTTTGATATCCATCCAAAATATGGAATGTTATTATCTCACTCATGGGGAGAAAAATCACATGGATCACTATACTTAGACATTTCATATGCTACAATTTCTGTATTTGGTCAGCCCAAAAAGCTTTACAGAGAAACTTTGATGAAATACATGGTCAATAGTGTAGAAAAACCACAGAATTATCCTGTCTCTTCCCTGCATTTTGATATGGAATCTTTTATCCTATGCAATTCAGACACTGGAAAAGACAAAATGACTACTATAGAACAGAAAAATAAATAAATTTACAGTGGCAATATAGCTCATGAGTATATGTGGCGCTTATATTTCGATGGATCTGTAAATAGATTAGGAGCAGGAGCTGGAGTATCAGTTTATAACCTAGAAAATGATCATTTGGAAAGTCATGCTTTCAAGTTAAACATTAAATGCACTAATAACATGGTAGAGTATGAAGAATTAGTGTTAGGACTGCAAATTGTAAGAAAACTTGGAGCCAAGAGAGTTCTGTCATGGGAGACTCAGAACTTGTCATAAAACAAATTAGAGGAGAGCATCTGGTTAGTAATCCTAGACTTACCTAATAGAGAGAAACCATTCCTGATTTGATAAATTTCTTTCTTGAAACTGAATTTGTTGTTATTCCAAGAAAGCAGAATATGGAAGCTCACGGTCTAGCTACTTTTGCTAGCACATCTAGATTACCTTTTCAGCCAAATCGTCAGTACATTGCAGAGCTAAGACATAGGCCAACAATACCTGATAATTTGAAATATTGGCAGATCTTTTCACAAGACTCACAAATCTATAATTTTATGAATGTTGAGTGAGAATTTCAAAATTGTAATATAGATACTGATTGTCCAAAAGATTATACAATAAATAGCAAGATATATGTAAATGATGTAGATAAGACTGAACTAACTAAATTCACTAGAGTAGAAATAGATAAACTAGAAACCGTAGAAATAGAGGAAATAACCAATGATGAATCAGAGATTTAAACCTTAAATATAATATTTTGCCTAAGGGATTGGCCCCATTAGAAGATCTTTTTGATTCCAATGATGTAGCTAGAAAACAAAAAATGGAACCCTTAAGATCAGACATAGAAGAATGTAACATAGGAACAAAAGAAAAACCCAAGCTTTTCAAATTATCCAAAGCATTAATTCTAGCTGAAAAGCTGAAGTACATAAGTTTGTTTAAATAATTTCAAGTTGTGTTTGGTTGGAGTTATGAATATCTCAAGTCTTATGACACCAACATTATACAACATAAAATACCCATCAAAGAAAATCAAAATCCCTTTAAATAAAAGCTCAGGAGAATTAATCATGTTCTTATTCCATTGATAGAAAAAGAAGTTAAAAGGATGTATGAAGCACAAATCGTAGCACACATTAGATATTCTGATTGGGTATCAAATTTAGTTCCCACTAGAAAGAAAACATGAGAAATAAGACTATGTGTTGATTTCAACTTAAACAAAGTCTCATTAAAAGATAACTATCCTCTCCCAAAAATGGATCATCTTCTACAGAGGGTATCAGGGTCATCCAAAATTTCATTACTTGATGGATTTTCTGGATACAACCAATTCCTTGTTCAACCTGAAGATCAAGAAAAGACTGCATTTACCACTCCATGGGGAACTTTCATGTATTTGAAAATTCCCTTTGGACTGATGAATGTTGGAGCTACATTCCAAAGAGATATGGACATAGCTTTTTCCAAGGAAATTCATGACTTTCTTGTCATTTATCTATAAAATATCACATAATTTTCCAAACTAGATAATGAACATCTAGATCATTGATAAGATTTTTTATTAAATGCAGAAAATTTGGTATTTCCTTGAATCCTAAAAAGACACTCTTTGGATTATAAGAAGGTAAAATCCTAGGACATATAATTTCAAAAGAGGGAATTAGAATTGATCTAACTAGGATAGAAGCAATTTTAAACATCAGTCATCCTAGAAACATTAAATAATTATAGGAATTCTTAGGAAAGATAAATTTTCTTAGAAGAATCATTTCTAATTTAGCAGAACTAATCAGAGAATTGAATAACATGTTAAAAAAGGATTCATCACTGAAGTGGAAAATAGAGTCTAAACAATCTTTTGAAGTAATTAAAGAAGCTCTCACTAGAACACCTGTCCTCATAAGTCCTAATTTTGAAAAATATTTTATAATTTTTTCTTTTGCTTCATAGCACACAATTGTAGAAGTCTTGTTGCAAATTAATGATGAGGGTTATGAACAACCCATTTCTTTTTTAGTAAAACCTTAAGATATGCAATAATAAAGTACAATATTATGGAAAAACAAGCACTTGATTTAGTGAAATCTATAAAATATTTCAGAGTGTATATTTTATACTCCCACATAATTGCATATGTTCCAAATTCAGCTGTAAAGGACATTCTAACGCAAAATGGGCCTAATGGAAAAATAGGCAACTGGATTTCCACTACATTGGACTACGACATTGATATAAAGCCTACAAAATTGATTGAAGGCTAAGGTTTAGCCAAACTCATGGTTGAATCGAACTGCCAAGCTTTAGATATAAAATTCATTACAACAATAGATGATCAGGAAGAGATGGCGACTCCACAGATCAGTGAAGCTTTTTTTGATTCACCCTGGTATGTAGAAATTATATTTGTTTTATTCAACCTACAAGATCCTCCTGGTTTATCTAGAACTAAATGTAGATTCTTAAAATTAAAAGCAATGAAATATTGTATCATAGATAATGCTTTATTTTGTAAATATCATGGTGGCATTCTATTAAACTATTTATTAAAAAATGAAGCTGATAAAGTTATGCAAGAATTTCATGCAGGAGATTGTGGAGGACACCTTTCTGGAAAACAACTGCTGATAAAATTTTGAGGGCATGTTTTTACTGGCCCACTCTTTTTGTATATGTGAGAAATTATGTGACCTCCTGTCACAAATATCAAATATTTTAAGGGAAGAAGAAAATATTACCATTTCCCCTCAAACCTATTTCTGTAGAAATGCCATTTCAACAATGGGGTTTAGAGGTTCATTGGTGAAATTCACCCACCCTCCTCTGCCCAGCGTAAATGGATTTTGACAGAAACTAATTACTTTACCAAGTGGATAGAATCCATCCCTTCTAAAAAAGCCACAGACTCTGTAATTATCTCATTCCTTGAAAACAACATCCTTTCTAGATTTGGATGCCCACAAAAATTCATTACTGATAATGTTGTTGCCTTCAAATACAAGAAAATGATAGAATTTTGTAACAAATACCATATCAACCTTGGCCATTCCATTGCCTATTAACCTAAAGGTAATGAATTGTAGAATCCTCAAACAAAAGCCTAGTTAATATCATCAAGAAACTGTTGGAAGATAACAAGAAAACATGGAATAAAAGGTTGGTCAATGCCTTATGGGTAGACAAACTAAATACAAATAAATATATTGGTACATCTCCATATCAATTGGTATATGGGATGTGTTGGGGTTCCCAAGTTTTGGCAAGATTGGCAATACCAAAAGATGAGACAAAATCAAACCACTTTCAGACCTCAGGATCTAACCCTCCTAGGTCCATAGAGGGATCTTTCTATATGAGCAAAGGTTTTTGTCTTTGAAGCTCAGTGTTAAGATATTAGGCTAGTTATATGGCTTGGAGTTGTTTGTTTTATTTTTTTTTTGGTTGTTGGGAATTAGGAAAGAAAGGTTCGATATAAGACAAGGAAGAGCAAAGAGGATTTTAGGCAAAGGAGAGATACTCCAGGGCATATTCAAGACCATTGGGAAATGGAGTCAGGAAAGGGTTTACTTGATATTCAATATGCAGGATTTTATTTGGGCTAATCATCTAAAGCATTGGATCTTAAAGATGATAGTGTGGAATGAAATGGTAAGAGAGGAGGAAACAATAAAGATTTAGAACACAAAGTTAAAGACCTGAGATCAGAGAGAGACTTTGAACTCTCAATGCTTCGGCCTCCAGCTTGAGGGATATTAGAAAGGTTCAATAAATTGAAAAGGACCCTACTGAGATAGAGACAGAGTTCTAGACCTCCCAGTGTTCTCAATTCATTCAATTAAATCCAAACAAGAACATCTAAGAACAGATTCATTTAATTCATACATCATCTAGGAGGCAATGACATCCACTACATTGGTTAAATTAAGTGAAATCAATCCTTATATAACAAATTTAGTAGAAAACATTAAAGGAGGAGAGCAGAAACATAGGGTACCTAACACGAGTAAATCCTATGCTATATTTCCGATGTGATCCAGTAGAAATGAAATGAAATGGACTGCAAGTTAAAAGAAAATACAAAGAGAGAAAAACATCATTGTTGCTTTAGATCAAGATCCAAAGAAATGTGCTTGTCATATGAAAGAGAAATACCAGTCAAGTACAACATTGCCAATAGCTGTATATTTAGTTTGAAAACATCTTCCTCAGCCTATCTTACAACTTTACACAGAGACTATGTCTCAAAATAAATAGCTTGTAATTCTCTGATAACCGATCAACAACCTTACAATGATTTTCTTCATGAAATTTATAGCTCAAGTGGAGTAGAGAAGGTATATGGAACATTAAATGCAGCATTAAAACTCATAAGAGGAAAAGAGCCGAGGCCTCATTCTATTTTAAATTCTAAGCATTTATCTCTGGTACTCTTTGGATGAAAGAGTAGTCTTTGTCAAGCTTCTATTTACTCCAGGTATGTCTCTGATGTACTTGTTGTAACACTCTGGTGAACTAAACAAAAAGGTAGAATAATGATGCTAAGGTCTGCCATACTGTGTAATAAATTCTTCTGATAGCATAGGACTGTTGTCAAGGCTGGAATTCCCTCAGGAACACGGTATATAATGGAGATAGTATGGGCACTCCATCCTTTGTGCAAAGGACATATTGCTGATGTGAAACCCTGATAGTATTTTTTTCTGCATGCTGGGCCTTCCATGCGACCCATGATGTCTTTGAAATGGTACCTTTGCCTTATAACTCCCTGAAAAAGGCTAAAAAATATTCTATTACGTGCCTTGAACTCTCTGCTACTCCAGTACTGTCTTTGTTTATGCAATCTGAGCTTTAATGGCGCCGGAGAGGTTTTGTAGAGTTTGAACTTTGTCCTTTGATGAAATTAATATTACAAACACCTTCTCGGAAATTTCCCTATAATATCAGGCTTTAAATTCAGCTTCTTCTGTGCATTGTGCCACCATAATAGTGAATATGAATCATGGCAGTTTTTTGCCACCTGTAACCCTGCAAAACACAAAAAAATGTTAAGGAAAAAAATGCATGGGGGGGTGGCATGGATGACTGCAAAGAATGGCGACGTGGCATGATGAATGCAGAGGATTTCGTGGAGGAACACAGTGGATTAGCGAGGAATGCTTTAGAGGACATCGTGGTGGAAATTTAACGTAAAATATCAACATTTTGACCTTTGAATGAATTATAAAGGGGGACAAACGATAAAGCGATGAACACACGTGGAACGAATGACGTGGCGGGATCGATCAACGACGGGACATGCGGTTAATCTGGACCATCCGATCTTGGGAGGAGATCGATGGCTGAAAATGCATCAGAGGGCGATGGACCATGGGCCAGGGGTACGGTTTCCTTGGTTTAACTCTCATGCATCTTCACAGCGTGATCGCTGTTGGATGCGTGGCTCTGGATCGGATGACGCACGTGCATATCGCGTCGGGTTTTCTGCCGAACGATAATGCACAATGGGGGGGGCGGTTTTCAAATAGTGCACATGACACGTGTCAGGTGGTGAGTGGAATCACTGTCGAATGGAAAAATATTGCCAGCCCTCAGAAATCGGTGCGATAGATACAGACAGTTTTTGAACAGGGTGTGTTGGCATGGGGACCACCGGGGCGGGGAAATGAACGGTGGAGATGCGACGAACAGACGGTGAAAGATTTGAGTGATGAACGTTGTGGGGATCGCGATGACCATTCAATATACACAGATCGAAGATCTAAAATGCTCCTGATATATAATTGTGATAAGTGCTTTTATGCCTTGGTGCCTGGCCTTTGGCGCTGGTCATGTGGAGGGAAATGGATCTGGGGCTAGGGCCGAAAGGTGCTAAACCCATAGACATGAAAAATACGGCTATTTGGCCCATTTTAATGCAATTTGAGGGTAGGAAAAGGTAAAAATAGAGGGAAAAAGGGGGAAAAGGCCAAACGAGGGGTATGTGTGGGATTTATAGGGGATTTGGGAAGGTTTAGAAGGACTAGGGGAGGGATTTTGGGGTGGATAGGAAGCTTTGAAAAAGGGAAAGAAGGGATGAAAAGGAGAATTCTGCAGGAGTACAAGGGGCAAATGGAGGCCTTTCGGAGCACATTTTTTTACAATCAGTGAGGCCCTTTAAACTATGAACAGCAGAGGAGAAGAGCCAAAGGGCAGAGGGTATGAAAGAGCTTTCAAGGATGATGTGTCTTTAGGAGAGATGCATTCCTTGAAGGCTGAAAACAATTTATCCCCCTGCTTGCTCATCAAGAAATTTATAGGGGGCTAATAGGATGGATGCTATTTTTCCATCCTCATTGAGAGTTCCAGTGATGAAAATGATTGAAGAGCTACCAGTAGAACCAAATGACATCCAACGAAGAATAAATCAGAAAATTCATTTCCAGCAAACTAGGGAAGAAGTTTATATCAAATCTCAAGTAATCCAAGACAAAATAAAAAATATTTTTGATAATAAAACTAAAGAATATGATTTTTTCATATGTGATAAAGTGCTCAAATGGGATTCCATAAGAGAAGACAAAGGAAAACATGGAAAAATTGAATTTCTATGGAAAGGCCCATACATCATTTATGGTTACAGAGGTAATAATGCATTTATCTTGAAGGAGTTAGATGGAACAAATCTACCAGGTGGACCAATCAATGGTACAATGTTGAAGCACTAATTTTCTCCAGATTAACCATTAGTTCATTTATTTTACTTTGTTCATTGTAAATACCATTGCAAAGTTTAGATTGGATTGGATGACTATATTCTAAAGTTGAATCCCGAAGAGAAAGCCCCTTAGCTTTAAAATGTATAACATCATATGATTGAATAAAGGAAATCACAGAAAACAGTTCCAATGAAAGAAAAGTCAAATTTCCAAGGCTATTGATAAACAAGTTCTTGAAATTTCACTAGGAAATTCCATCCCCAAGTGGAGCCACTATTAGGGTCCTATAATAATAGGCATCATAATTTTGAATTGACTATGCTCAGTCTTGTAATATTGTACATACCTTTTCTTTCTGAAAATGTTTTCCCGTATTAAAAAATGAAAAGAGGGTAAGTCCTAAAAGAAAAATCAAAGGACCAAAATAAAATAAGATCAAAAAAGAATATAAAGTATGAAAACCTAAAAAGAAACAAAAATAGATCCTGAAAGTGTTGCACATTCAAATGCCACTGCTTTTAGTTTACTTTATGCAAATAAAATTGTCTATAGCTTGTCCAAAATTCCACAATCACGATGATAAAATAGTTTAATCTTGATTCATTCGTGCTTTCAAATTTCATGTCATGATAATTAGTGAATAAAGATCTGGCCAAACCATTTAATCTTGGCAGATCAGTAGTTAGGTAGAGAAAAAAAATGAGCTCATTAGTTTAATCTGAGCCTTTGGAAGTTATAAGGTTAGAAATAAATTATTTTTCTTATCAAAAGAAAATAAAAGGGTCAACAAGCTCAAATGAACCCAATAAATGAAGCAAAAAATGTTTAGGTAAATAAAGGGTAGGAAAAAGAAATTTTACAAGTCATGGAAAGTATCTATTGGTTCATATCATATCACTAATATCCTTCTAAATCCCCTTCTCCTTGTAAAATACCCCTTTCCCCTTATTCTAACCCTTTCCCATTTCTAAAAACCCCTTTTCCTAGTTAAAAAACACATTTTCCTTTGAAGAGTAACTTCCCCTCTTAATAATTCCTTTTTTTTCCAATTAAAACATGCAAAAACCCACTTTGCATAGTTTTAAATGGTTAAAATATTATATCAGGCCCAACTGTTAAACCCTTCCCCGATATTATTTTAACCCATTCCCAGTGTATTATTAACAACCAGCATATATAGTTTAGAACCCATATTTTTGTTCCATAAACCTGTATTTTGTGCATATTATATGAATTCCCCACTTTATATATTTCATTACCCGCTCCCACTATATTATCATGGGTGCCACTTTTAATTAACCCTGACTATATATCCTACCCCACTATAATGATCCTAACCCACTTATATTACAAATCCTTCGCATATACTTTTTCTCGACCCCACCTATCAAAACACCTCATCTCACCCATCCGCTCGATCCATCCTATCAGATCTAATGACCAATAACAACTTTCGCAACCTTGATTTTCCAATTTTTAAAGCTGGGGGGGGGGGGGTGAAAAATTGGTGGTTTTACACCCCCGCCCATTTTCCACATGATAGTCCTACATTTCATCACAGCCCCAGTCCTAAAACCACCTAAATGCCTTTTATCGTGGGATAAACCACCAACCCATCATCGCATTTGAAATGAAACAAATTACTATTTTAATTCAACCCTACGCCATGTAATTAACCACTTACTATTAAAAGCAATAAAGACTACCCTAAAAAAAAAAATCACCATTTCTGTTGAAAATTTCGGAAAATAAGTTGTTCCCAAACCTTTTTGAAGCCATTCTAGACCGGAATTGAAGCTTATTGCTGCCAAAAACTTTTCCGACCTAGTTAAAGCTTTGCATACCAAAATTAAAGCCTGCTAATGTCAAAACACCTTCCGCAAACCGAATTAAACCTTTTCCAGGTAATCCTAAGTCTCATGAGACCATTAAATTAAGAAAATAAAGTAATAATTGATAATTGAACAAGTTAAATGGCCTCCCAAAGTATTATAAGTGTAAATCCTCTGCAACCACCTGTGGTTTATTTTGACCACACACCTCTTGTTGATAAAGACTTCAAAATTAGTGATATTGTCACTGATTTCAACCTTCTAGAACTCCACTACTGGAGCCATGATAAATTCATAGAATAGGCTAATGAGATCCACCTCTGGGACTCAAACCTGCCCAGGTACATCTTCCCACAGTCCTTTCAGTTTCCAGAAATTATCAGACTCTGCCAAATCAATTATTTACCTAATGAAAGATCTCTAGTAACCCCTAGCCAAGATATTTTATTTACAATCACTATAGAATGCATAAATCAAATGTTATATATCCAACCCAAGCCTGATGAAGTGCCATTATCTATTGAGATTCGCACTAAAATATATGTAAAGATAGACTTTCCTAAGAGGTTCCAAATATTCCAAACCTTCCTTCCTCCATTATTAGAAACCCTAAAGAGTAAACCTCCATACTCAACTTCCATTTTTTCAGAGAGAACCAAAAATATTGTAACAATGTTGTCTTGTATTTTAGGGTACTTTACTGATGAATATGTAGATGCTTTTATCCTAGGTTTTCTATCCATATTCCTCCCAGGAAAGCCTCCAGCTTCAACATTTAAATTTTCTCAATATCTATCAGATGCCATCCATGAGGAACTGGTCAAATTACTAGAGGAGGGAGTATTTAAATACTCCTCCTTTTTGTTTCATTTATTCTTATATTTCCAATCAAAAGGTTTTGCATTTAGCCTCCAAAAACTTGACATAGAGGGTAACCCCCAATTTGTAGTCTTCTAGACATCCTTGATGAGAAAGGATTCTACAGAATTTAGCTACAAAGACTTCACTGATTTATTTATTTTATCCAGTTGTCAACATGCTAAGCAGTAGCATTCAACCTAGAGACAGTGAAGATATAAACAAAGTATTGCAATTGTCAGAACAAAGTAGTACATGGGACTTGTATTTATACCAGAACCACACTGAAATTACAGTGTATGGATGCAAGCTTATTCCATACAAGCTCCCAAAATACCGCCCAATGAGTTTATTTTCATTAGAATACATCAGGTAGATCCTAAAAATAGATGAATTTAATTTCCTATCAGCAAAGAAGAAAACTCAGTTTAAGATTAAGAACCAGCTTGGTCCTTTCATTTTCAATAGTAGGAATGTTGGTCACAAGCAGATAAGTGTTTACAATATATCAAGTTCAGTAATAGTTTCAAATGGAAATATGGTCCTTTGGGAGTCATAAGTAAATGAAGGCTCAAATTCAAATTGACCCCTTTTGTTCATGAGTCAAAACCAGAAATTGAAAAGTTTTCCAACTATTCAGAGTGGTTGGAAAATACTTTACAGGAGATGGAAAATCAGGTTGATACTAGTTCCATCCTGCTTACTCTAGCCCCATAAGATAGGAACTCAAAGAGGGAAATAGAGGAGGGCTCTTATTCTATAGAGACTACTAGAGACACCAAATTAAAGCTAATGTAAAGGAAAAACATTGAACTAAATCCAATAATAGAGCAAGAAGAAATAGTTGACACAATTGAAATCATTGATACATATATAGTAGTCAGAGATAACACACCTCCACCAGTTTCAGAGGAAACACATCAGCTATCAACCTCCAATGCTCAAATCATTCATAAACAACATAGTGTAGAGGTTTCATCATCAACAAAACTAGTGAATAAAGAGAAAGATATAATGGACAAGTATAAATAAATCAAACTCAAGAATGAAATATTGAAAGATGTGACTTATGCCCAATATTGGAAACAAACTCCTAGTGACCATAATAGGTTACTTTCAGCCTTTGATTACAAAAATAGGAACATGCAAATGACCTTTTTAAATCCAACATTGCAGGCTCCAAAATCATCAGCAGATTACAAGAAAACATCATTTGAAGTTATGGCTAAATATGTACATCCAATAGATCAAATTGAGTTTCATAAACAAGCAGGAGAAATGATCTAATCCACTATGAAAAACAAGGATTTGAGTGTACAAAAACCACATAATTCTCTAGAAAATATCAGAGCATAGTTAAAACTAGAGAAGGTTCTTCATAAGAAAAATATAATAGAATAAAATCACTTGAAAAATTTGTCATGGAGGTTGTTTATAATCCAATGAAAATCAAAGCAGCCGAAGAGCTTATCAAAAAGAAGAATGCATACATTGCTGCATTGAAGAAACAAATGAAGTTACCTACAATAAAGCATCCATAGACTAAATAAGTTCTAGAGAATTAAAATCAGAAGGATGAAATGATGAATCTCATCATTCAGTTGACAGCTCAACTAAAAGAGATGGAAAATGAAATGGACAAATTAGTGCAGGAAAAGAAGGCCAAAATTGAAGTAGTTCATGTTACTTCCATTCCTATAACTTCAACATCAGTTCCATCTACTTCACCAGCTCCGTTACCCACAACAGTCCCAACTACTACAACAATTCCAGTGGGAACATAAGTTTCAACATCGACACCAACAATAGAGTCATCCTATCCCAATAATGAGGCAAGTAAATTGGTTAAAGCCATGTAGGATATGTCAATCCAAAATATTGAGATTAATAGACTTAAAGAACAAGTAAAAATTCTAGAATATGAAAATAAGTTGGCTCAAGTAATGTATAAAGAAAAATCATAGAAAGAAAATAGATTGAATGATATAAGTCATAAGTTAGAAAAGGAATTGAAATTGTAAGAGCCACTAGCCCAAGAAAAGAAAAAACTATGGGCCAATATCATTAACTCTGTTAATGATATTTGGCCTTCCATACAAGTTATATTTGAGCAGAAATAATTGATAAAGGAAGCAAATTATGCAATACAGAAATTCAAAGAAGAAATTGGGAAGAAACCAGAAGAAGCCACTAAGATTAAAAAGTTTCTTAATTCCAAAAATAAGCAAGAATTAAAAGAACTTGGGATAACAGACAGAACATAGAATATCTTAGAGGTGAATGATGATACAACTTGAAGAAAAATGCCAAACAATGGAGCTTGTACTGAATAGATGCATGAACAAATTTGATGTTTTGAGGCAGAAAGGTCTACCTAATCCAATTAAATTAGTAAAAGTAGGTAACTACTACTTTGTCGCATTCCTTTTCAAACTCCTTAATCTCTCTAAGTAGTGTCCCTATAACCCTCTTAGTTTCCTTCTACTCGAATCGTATTTGCATCGTGCACAGTGCCTTCAACTTCTTTTCCGCAGTTTGGGATAGTTGGCTCACCTTAGCTTTCCATGGTTTCAGTCTGTCTGTAAGTAGTTGCTCCTTCCTACATGACTCATCAACTTGCTCCTGTAAGAATTTACCCTCTTGGAGATACGTAAGAAGTTGCATTGGTGCTAAGGTATTAGTAGTGACCTTAATATGATCCATTTGTTCCATCTTTTCACACACTTCATCCTATAACTTTTTCACTTGAGGGTCCTCCTGCAATGAGTTCCATACATTGAGAACTTCCAAAAATACATGTGCACACTCATGTATGTGGGACTCAACCTATTCTGAGGTAGCTTTCAACTCTGTTGTGCACTACTCTTGCACTTCTAAAGGAGTGTAAGACTGTAATTAGCGAACTTTTGAGGTCTAAAATGGGCCTCCTATGAAAAATGTGTTGGAAATGTTGTCATTGATGGCAAAGGAGATGGCAAAGGAGATAGAATAGATGAAGAGAGATAGAAAAAGAATACTGTTGAAAGGAAAAGAGAGAAAAAGAGGTAGAGTAGCAGCAGAGAGGTAGCGGAGATCTGAAGGGAATGTAGAGGGTCGAGCAGCTGCAAAGCAGGGCCATTTGAAGCACCCTAGGCTGTAGAATATGTAGAGAATATAGAGAAACTATATAGTGAGTCGAACAGAAGAGTAAGGTTGTAGAGAGTACAGTGAAACAAAGACAAAAGATATAGAGGCAAAGACAGAGAATACAGAGGCAGAGCCATGAAATGAAAAGGTCGAGTAGTAGAGAAAGGTTGCAGAGAGTACAGTGAAACAGAGATGGAGAATACATAGGAAGACACAGAGAATGCAAAGGCGGAACCGTGAAGCATAAACATATGGAGGCGTTGTGTTATGATGTTGAGAAAGCAAGAGGAAATAGGAGCGAGAGCGGGAATTCCTTGTAATAAGACGTAAAATGAATCGTGCGAAACCTTGACCCAGAGGGCGCGAAATAATGAAACCAGAGTTTTGGAAACCAATAGTATCACGTGCGTTTGGGAGTGGTAAGTGGATTTCGCTTTTTGAATGTGATCTATGTCGCTGATGGACACGTGTCTTTAGGTGGTATTTGGATACCAGTTACATCACGTAATTTTTTGTGTATTAACCTTCAGCCCAAAGAAAAACACGATATTAGCTATGTCCGTCCGATTTCCAAGGCTGGAAGATCTACGGTGATCACAGTTGCGCGATGAACGAAGGTTAGTTGAGGCAAAGCGCTGTGGGTCCGAGTCAAATGTATGTTGAAATTTGAAACATAAACCAAAGTTTAAAGCTGAACCTTATTCTTATGAGGCTTATTCGTTATACATTCAAAGGGTGTTATAATGGTTTTAACGTTTGTTGACATATACTATGTAAAACATGTTGTGGGACCTACATTCATAGTTGCAGGGCCAATTATTATGTGAAGCTCAGTGTATTGTGTGTATAATAAATGTTAATAAACAGGCGGAAGGTAAGTTACATGCCCATGAATGAAATACATTACAAAATGTTGGGTTAATGTTATAAGCCATGGTTGGAAGGTTATAAATGCTTGTGTTTTTAATTAAGGGCATCAAATCCATTGTTATAGTGTTAAGTGATAAGGTCAGGAGTATGAAAGTGTTTTATTATATCATGTTCAAACCTTAGAGAGTGGGTTAAGAATGTTGTGCGTCGGGTTAATACACTTGATATAATAAACAAAGGAAGGGGTTCAATATGATATGAGCACTGTATTAAAAGGGGACCAATATTGTAATACCAGGCATATAAAACATTGCATATGTGGATATAAATTGCGGTGGGCCCAGCTGAATTGTCGCGTTAATGGTTAGTTATTAACCATTGAAGAAAATGTTGAATAGATGATATGTATATATATAAATTGTGGACCCCGACTATGTTACGGATTAACAAGAGGTAAGCCAAGCCTAAGACATTGCATTATAGTACTATAAAAGAGGCAGAGTATATGTGCAGTATGGGCCCCATGTAAGAAGAATAGTTCAATGCATGTTTATTCCGAGAATCTTAGCCCAAGCTGAAGGATACATAAAATATGAAGTGGAAAAGTATATATATGTGTAGCGATTTATATGCAAGGAACCAAGGTTACAATGTAAAGCATATGTATTATATTCTTGTGCACGAGATTAAAAGAACAAAAGGTTCTATTGTTCGGGTTTAAAACAAATGAAGTATTATATGGTGGGACCCTCAAAAATCGCATCAAAGAAAAACATAACAGTGGAACATGTTAATAAAGGTTCCGATTGTGATTGTGGACCCGATATGTTATAAATGGTGACTCATATTTGTTTGAGTTCCGTCTTAAGTGCATCAGAGTGACTAATCGCATCAGAGAAAAACATAACAGCAGAACATGTTAATAAAAGTTCTGATTGCGATTGCGGACTCGATATGTTATAAATGGTGACTCATATTTGTTTGAGTTCCGGCTTAACTACATCGGATTGATTCATCGCATCGGAGGTGAAAGAGTAACGAACAAAATTAGAGTTTCAATTGTGACTGAGCGATCGGATGATAGCCATCGGATTTGCTGAAGGATGGATGGCAGATATGAGTTGTCTGACTACATAGTGGGGCCTTTGCTAATCGCATCGACGTAAATCTAATGACCAAGTCACAGGAGCATTATGAATGTTGCGATTTCAATTGAAATAAATGAGGTGGAGTATAGCTGGCATGTGGGCTCCATTCAAAAGATAAGATTAATACAGGTTTTCTCCGAGTTTTTATACCAAATATGAAGAGTTAAAGGAAAGAAAAGCGGCATATATATATATATATATATGTGTGTGTGTGTAAAACAATATATACATACTTATAGATGTGAACATTGAATCATCCGATTGTAGTGAGAGCAGAGCATCAGAACATACAACTAGAAGTTTCGATTGTGATTGATCGTAATCAGAAGTATTCAAGAGTTACACCACAGTAGTGAACAGGAGAGCAAGCAGAGCCGAAAAATACAGAGACAGTCACAGGAAAGACAAACACACGGTGATCCGAAACTGAATGGGTTGATTTACAATCCATATTGTAACTGAATGTAAATTCTTTTTAATTGGTTTATATTGTTTGTGATGCACTGGCAAGTCTCCATAGGAAACAAAACTCCACTGTAAAATTGAAATTTGTACAAATTGTTGTAGTTTTCTGAATGAGCTGGATAAAGAAGTGAGGAGGCAGAAGGTAAAGATTCAGGGCTATTCACTTTGAATTCCATATAGAATGCAAACAGTTATGAGGAAAACTGTAAAAAGGATATTGTATTGATATGAAAAAAAGAGGTTAGAGAATGCAGAGTATGAAGAATTGAGGCAGAGAATATAAGAAGAAGGAGGAGCAGAAAGAGATGTTATAGAACAGAGATGATATCCAAGGTAAATCAGCAAATGTTTTCTTTTGATAGAATGAGGAAGTTGGAGCTTCACTATCAAGTTGAAGATTGATATATGTCAGTTGTCGAAGACTAAGGTTGGAGCCTCCTGTAGGTTGGTGCCTACAGAAAATCAGTGGTGAGAGGGATTTGGAGCTTGCCTTTGCATCACAACAATAATAAGATGTGGTTTTCCCCCTTTATGGGTTTCCACTTATATCTGTTGTCTCTGTGTGTATTGCCTATTTGTTGATATGTTCTATCCAATCTACTTAATACTTGCTGCTCTCATAATATGTTTGGTGTCACATTATCTTAATACTTGCTGCTACATATTAAGACTGTTCACATATAAAGTTGATTATAAAATTAAGTTGTAAATAAGCTTGATGAAAAGTTTTAAAAGCTCATGAATGTGTTAAACTGATTCACCCCCCCTCTCAGTTTAACTAAGGATTCAACAATTGGCATCAAAGAAGGTTCCTTTTGTACCAGTTTAACCACTAAAAGGAGATCCTATGTCCCCAGGATGGCTAGTTAAGAAGGAATCTCAACCAATAAAGCCCCTTTTTTCACGGGTGCTAATTATGCCTTCTGGAAAATCAGAATGAGAGCATACATAATGTCTCTAGGAATAGAAGTTTGGGCTGCTGTGGAATTTGGATATGACCCAAAGGCAACTGACTCAAAGAAAGAAGCTAAAAAAGATTTTGTAGCTAGTGCAAAGGCCATGAATGCAATCTTAAATGGATTGCGTGAGGAAGAATTTATCAAATTAATGCACAACAAGACTGCCAAAGAGATGTGGGATACTCTAGAAAACATCCATAAGGGAAACAAAAAGGTGAAGACATCCAAACTTCAAGAATATAGAGCTTAGTTTGAAAATTTAAAAATGAATGATGATGAAGATATTGGAAGCTTCTTCTTAAGAGTTGCAGAAATTGTTAATAATATGAAATCTCTTGGAGAAACCATACTAGAATGTGTAATTGTACAAAATATTCTAAGATCTCTTCCACCCAGCTTTAACCCTAAGGTTTCTGCCATAGAAGAAATAGCTGATTGGGAAACCTTGACTATGAACGAGTTACTTGGAAATCTAACAGCCTATGAGATGAGACTACCACAGAAGAAGCCAAATGTGAGGGAGGCAGCCTTTAAGACAAAGAATAATAAAGAAGAAAAGGAACATATATGATCTTTCTCTAATGAAGAAGAGGTCAAATTTGTCAAGAAACTGGATAGAGGCTCAGTTAAATATAAAGGTAAACTTCCATTTAAATGCTTTAACTGTGGAAGAGTTGGACACTATGCTGCTAAGTGTCCTCATAAGAAAACAAAGAATCAGGCTCAAGAATCAGAGAAAACTATATCAAAGAATTGGTAGAAAGGATAGAAATTCAATAGAAAATATTTCTATGCTCAACAAGACAACAGTGCATTTGAAGACTCAGATGAACCTTCAAGTGAAGAAGGAACCTCTGAATTTTTATTGATGGCCATAGAAGAACTTGAAGGACTCCTTCTAGAAGATGAAGAAGAAGGTGAAGTTGATCTTGAGGGGGAGCTAAGAAGTGCCCTGGAGGAGATTGACAGACTCAAACTGAAGTGCAGAAAACAGAAGGACATTCTCCTCAAGTATGTAAGAGAAGAAAAAAATTTAGAAGTCCTCATTCAGCTAAAAGTAGAGCTTGAAGAAGCCAAAAAGGTAGAAGACATGTTACTTAAGAAAATTAAGGATAAAATTTAGGAACAAGAGAAGTTGGAAGAAGAAGTAGTATGCCCGAGGAAGAAATTAGAAAATGCCCAAAGGAAAGTGTCAATCAATTCTTCTCAAATGACAAGCTCTGGTAAGTTGAATGAAATTCTGGATGCTCAAATATCTCCTCTAATAAAAACTGGGATAGGCTATGAAGGAGAATCCAGTAAAGGCAAAGAAAAGGAAAACAAAAATATTATTTTTGTAAAAGCAAATAAGGATGATGAAGCAGCTCAAAGGATTCATACAAAAGAAGAAACATGAAATGAAGGAGACACAAACCAGAAGGAACCTCTAATAACAAAGAATGAAATAAATACTCATCCAACATAAAAAGGCTCATATACCCCTGAGTGTGTCAAATTTGGAAGCCATCAAAGGAGATTCTTCCCTCCTATGAAAAATTCCACCTGTTATGCCTACCATAAGCTGGGACATATTATTGCATATTGTCATACAAGGAGGATTAATTCAAACCAACAAAGGATGCAAACATTGAAGAGATTATCTCAAGCAAAAAAATGGAGAATACAACCTTTCATCAGGTATGCAAATTGTTTCTATGGATATTGTTTTTACTATAAGGAATTTGGCCATAAAATCATTGAATGCAGAAAATATGGACAAAGATTGATGTTCAACACCCCAAGGAGGTTTATGAATCATGGATATTTTACTCATACTCACAATTATGCGAAAAATATGATAAAATGTTATGTATGCAATAAAATTGGACATATGCCTTCCAAATTTCCTCTCAGAGAATGTGGTTCATCATCTCAGAAAAGGTACCAAACAAAAGGATGCTTGCAATGGAAAAAGAAGGAGAATAAATGTGACCTGGCTCTAACTGCTCAAGACCTGAAAATCCAATGGTATTTGGAAAGTGGCTGCTCAAAACATATGACTAGAGATAGAAGCAAGTTTATAACCTTTGATGAAAAGAAATCTGGAAATATTAATTTTGTCAATGACAAAGGAGGGAAAATCAAAGGAAAAGGCTCAGTCAGTCTAGATAATGGCAGAGGAAATGCCCAAGATGTACTATTTTTGGATGGGATAAAAGAAAATATGTTGAGTGTCAATCAAGTGTGTGATAAAGGTTGTGAACTTATTTTTAGAGCACAATATTGTGAAGTGAGATCAAGCACCACAGGGAAGACTCTGATCAAAGGTGTTCGAACAGAGAGTAATGTATACATAGTGAAAGAAGAAAATGAAGCATGCCATCTTAGCAAACGTGAGGAGTCATGGTTATGGCATAGGATATTGGGACATCTTAACTTTGACCATATCATCAGACTGAGCAAGAAGAAAGCATTCAAAGATATGCCAGCAATAAAAAGGCCTTCAAATACCATATGCAAATCTTGCCAATTGGGAAAATAGACTCGGACATCCTTTAAGACCAAAGACGAGATATCAACAAGTATGCCACTTCAGCTTGTACACATGGACCTGTGTGGACCTTCAAGAACTAAAACACCAAGTGGAGAATCCTACTTCATGATGATAATAGGTGATTTCTCAAGAATGACATGGGTTGCATTTCTCAAATATAAATCAGAAGCACTTGAGAAATTTAAGATATTCAAGACATTGGCAGAAAATCAAATAGGATGCAAGCTAAAGTGCATCAGATTAGACAGAGGAGGTGAATTCATAGACTATGACTTTGCAGACCTATGCAATGAACATGGGATAAAACAATAGTTTACTATTGCAGGGACACCTCAACAGAATGGAGTGGCAGGGAGACAAAACAGGTTTGTACAACAAATTGCCAGAGCCATGATGCAAGAGAGTAACATTCCTCTAACCTTATGGGAAGAAGTAGTACACACCGCTGTGCATATTCTTAACAAATCTCATCTAAGACCAAACAGTGACAAGATTCCTTATGAACTATGGCATGGTAAACCAGCATCAATCAAGCACTTTAGAGTCTTTGGAAGCAAGTGTTACATAAAGAATAATGATGAAAATCTGGGAAAGTTTTATGCAAGAGCAGATGAAGGAATATTTTTAGGATATGCATCCAAGAGTAAAGGTTACAAGTGCTACAAAAAAACACTTTGGAAAATTGTGGAAAGAATTTATGTAAGATTTGATGAAGAAATACCAAACAAGACAAGAAGTATAGGTTGTAGCAATCCTCCAGAAGATTATGAAGAAGAGAACCAAGATGATGATGAAATAAGCAAGACAACAGAAGATGTTGAACTGAGCTCGAATTCCCCCTCAAGATACACTCAAGAGAACCATCCAGAAGATCAAATCATTGGCGACAAGAGTGTAGAAGTCCAGACAAGAAGACAACTAACTGAACAGATAGAAGAAGTATACCTAGCTATGTTATCACAAATAGAGCCAAAGAAGTTTTTGGGTGTGGAGCCTGATTATCTTGTTTACTTTGTATCACAACATTGAACCCCTCTACCTTAAAAGGGGCGGCAACGCCACCCGTAATTAATCGCTACCAAGGGGGTCCAGGGGGGCGGTAGCACTTTTCGGAGCTCCCCCCTGGCTGGGGGTTTCGGGGGCAGCGCCCCCGAAGCTAAAAATAGATGTAAAATTGCCTTGTAAAAGTATAGTAATTTCTAGTCAATCTTGGCCGTTCATTAGGCAAATGATCTGATGGTAGAAGTTATGTTTAGTTTAGGGTTTTTCTCCCTAGAAGGCAAACCCTCACTTTTATGAGCATATTGTATTGCGGCTGTGTATTTTGTATGTGTATTCTCGGAGCGAGAAACAAAGAGGGAGACTCTGAGAGAGAATAGAGGATATTACAGCGGATCTACTGTAGGTTGTGTCTCTTCATTTTTCTGGATAATAGAAAGGAAGGACTGGTTGTTCGGGGTGGATGTAGCCCAAACTGGGTGAACCATGTATATTTGTGTCTCTCTGGTTTTATGTGTTTTGTGTTCTTGTATTTTCTACATATTTTATGTGATGCATTGTTGAATAAGCAAGAAAGGAAAAGTGTTGGGTGAATGCTATGAATGAAGAATTGGACCAAATTGAGAAGAAAAATACCTGGGAATTAGTTCCAATACCCACTAAGAAAATGTCATAGGCTCAAAATGGGTATTCAAGAATAAAATAAATGAACAAGCACAAGTGATCAGAAATAAAGCTATACTTGTCTGCAAGGGATATTCACAATTTGAGGGTCTTGATTATGATGAAAATTTTTCCCTTGTAGCCAGAATGGAAGCCATCAAAATGTTTGTGGCCTTTGCTTGCTACCATGACTTCAAGGTATATCAAATGGATGTGAAATCTGCCTTCCTGAATGGAGAACTAGAAGAAGAAGTATACATGGAACAACCCGAAGGATTCTCAGTAACAGATAAATAAGACTATGTTTGCAGACTAAAGAAGGCTCTATATGGGCTGAAACAAGCTCCTCGTGCTTGGTATTCAAGGCTGGATAAGTAATTGCAAAAATAAGGCTTTAAGAGAGGAGGAGTAGACAACAATATATACATAAAGGCCAATGAAAATGAACTCTTGATTGTTGTAGCATATGTTGATGACATCATGTTTGGAAGCAACAAAGATGAGCTAGCAAAAGGATTTTCTGAAGAAATGAAATCAGAGTTTGAGATGTCTATGATTGTAGAGCCCACCTTCTACTTAGGACTTCAAATTCAACAAAAGAACATAGGTACATTCATCTCACAAGAAAAATACTTAAAAGAGATGTTGAAAATTTTTAAAATGGAAGATTGTAAACTTGTGTCAACTCCCATGATCACTAGATGAAAGCTATGCATTGATGATGGATCCGCTGATATAGATCAAAGACTTTACAGATCCATGATAGGAAGTCTGCTATACGTAACAACATCTATACCAAACATTATGTTGGTAGTAGGACTTGTGGCTAGATATCAAGAAACACCAAAACAAAATCACCTTCTAGTAGTCAAAAGAGTATTCAGATATCTACAAGGAACTGCACAGTATGGGCTATGGTATCCAAAAGGCAAGAGCTTCACTTTGACAACATATATAGATGCAGATTGGGCCAGCTGTGTGGATGACAGGAAAAGCACAAGTGGAGGTGCATTATATTTAGGAAAGAGCCTAGTGGCATGGCTAAGCAAGAAACACACATCTATCTCTCTATCGACAGCAGAAGCAGAATACATAGCAGCAGCAACATGTTGCACACAAGTCATGTGGATGAAACAAACCCTCCAAGACATGAAGGTAAGCATTGACGAACCTATCTCTATCAAATGTGATAATACAAGTGCAAAAATTATATTAAAAAATCTTGTACTTCATTAAAAAAATAAACAAATCCCAATCAAGTACCATTTCCTCAGAGAAAAAGTATCACATAAGGTAGTGAAGTTGGAATATGTGCCAACAAAAGAAAAAACAAGAGATATATTCACAAAACCTCTTACTAGAGAATCATTTGAATATCTGAGAGACAAACTAGGGGTAGTATTTATAGATGCTACTCTCTGAAATGAATAGAAAGCATCATTCCAGGGGGAGAACAGAAAAGAAGACATCATTCCAAGGGGAGATCAGTCAACAAAGAGAGTCACAAAAGAGCCAGAGCAACTAAGTAGGACATGAAACAGGTCCTCAAGGTTAGAGTAACATGGACAAGATTTAAAATCACATGGGGAAATGGGCAACCCTTTGCCATTGATGTCAAAGGGGGAGGAAAAGAAAGCCACGGAAGAAAGGGTCCTAACAGGCAAGTAGAGGAAGCATATTGCCATCAATGCCAAAGGGGGAGACTGTTGGAAATGTTTTCATTGATGGCAAAGGAGATGGCAAAGGAGATAGCATATATGCAGATAGATAGCAAAAGAAGACTGTTGAAAGGAAAAGAGAGAAAAAGAGGTAGAGTAGCAGCAGAGAGGCAGCAGAGATCTGAAGAGAATTTAGAGGGTCGAGCAGTGGATAAAGGTTACAGAGAGTACAGTGAAAAAAATACAGAGAATACAGAGGCAGAAACGTGAAGCATAAACATGTGGAGGCATTGTGTTATGATGTTGAGAAAGCAAGAAGAAACATAAGCGAGAACGGGAATTCCTTGTAATAAGACGTAAAATTAATGGTGCGAAACCTGGATCTAGAGGGCATAGAACAGTGAAACCAGAGTTTTGGAAACCAGCACTATCGTGTGTGTTTGGGAGTGGCAAGTGGATTTTTCTTCTTGAACGTGATTTATGTCACTGATGGACATGTGTCTTTGGGTGGTATTTGGATACCACTTACATCGCAAAATTTTTTGAGTATTAACACTCAGCCCAAAGAAAAACATGATATTAGCTATGTCCATCCGATTTCCGAGGTTGGAAGATCTACGGTGATCACACTTGCGCGATGAACGAAGGTTAGTTGAGGCAAAGCACTGTGGGTCTGAGTCAAACGTATGTTGAAATTTGAAACATAAACCAAATTCTAAAGCTGAACCTTATTTCTTATGAGGCTTATTCGTTATAAATTCAAAGGGTGTTATAATGGTTTTAACGTTTGTTGACATATATTATGAAAAACATGCTGTGGGACCTACATTCATAGCTACAGGGCCAAGCATTATGTGAAGCTCTGTGTATTGTGTGTATAATAAATGTTAATAAATAGGCGGAAGGTAAGTTACATGCTCGTGAATGCAATACATTATAAAATGTTGGGTTAATGTTATAAGCCATGGTTGGAAGGTTATAAATTCTTTCGTGTTTAATTAAGGGCATCAAACCCATTGTTATAGTGTTAAGTGATAAGGTTGGGAGTATGAAAGTGTTTTATTATATCATGTTCAAACCTTAGAGAGTGGGTTAAGAATGTTGTGTGTTGGGTTAATAAACTTGATATAATAAACCAAGGAAGGGGTTCAATATGATATGAGGGGACCAAGATTGTAATACAAGGCATATAAAACATTTTATATGTGGATATAAGTTGCGGTGGGCCCAACTGAATTGTCGCGTTAATGGTTAGTTATTAACCATTGAAGAAAATGTTGAATGGATGATATGTATATATATATAAATTTTGGACCCCGAGTATGTTACGGATTAACAAGAGGTAAGCCAAGCCTAAGACATTGCATTATAGTACTATAAAATAGGCGAAGTATATGTGTAGTGTGGGCCCCATGTAAAAATAATAGTTAAATGCATGTTTATTCCGAGAATCTTAACCCAAGCTGAACGATACATAAAAGCTGAAGAGGCAAAGTATATATATATATATATATGTAGTGCTTTATATACAAGGAACCAAGATTACAATGTAAAGCATATGTATTATATTCTTGTGCGTGAGATTAAAAGAACAAAAGGTTCTATTGTTCGAGTTTAAAACAAACGAAGTATTATACGATGGGACCCTCATGAATCGCATCGGAGAAAAACATAACAGTGGAACATGTTAATAAAAGTTCCGATTGTGATTGCGGACCTGATATGTTATAAATGGTGACTCATATTTGTTTGAGTTTCGGCTTAAGTGCATCAGAGTGATTAATCGCATCGGAGAAAAACATAATAGTGGAACATGTTAATAAAAGTTCTGATTGCAATTGCAGACCCGATATGTTATAAATGGTGACTCATATTTGTTTGAGTTCCAGCTTAAGTGCATCTGAGTGATTCATCACATTGGAGGTGAAAGAGTAAAGAACAAACTAAAAGTTTCGAGTGTGATTGAGTGATCGGATGATAGCCATCGGATTCGCTGAAGGATGGACGACGGATATGAATTGTTTGATTACATGGTGGGGCCTTTGCTAATCGCATCGGCAGAAATATAATGACCAAGTCACAAGAGAAATATGAATTTTGCGACTGTGATTGAAATAAATGAGGCAAAGTATAGCTAGCATGTGGGGTCCATTCAAAAGATAAGATTAATACAGGTTTGCTCCGAGTTTTTATACCAAAGCTAAAGAGTTAAAGGAAAGAAAAGAGGTATATATATATATGTGTGTGTGTGTGTGTGTGTGTGTAAAATGATATATACATATTAATATATGTGAATAGTGAATCATCGAATCGGATTGACAGCAGAGCATCAGAACATACAACTGGAAGTTGCCATTGCGATTGATCGCAACGGGAAGTATTCAAGAGTTACACCATGGCAGTGAACAGGAGAGCAAGAAGAGCCGAAAAAGACAGAGACAGGCACAGAAGATACAAACACACGGTGATATGAAACTGAATGGTTTGATTTGTAATCAATATTGTAACTGAGTGTAAACGCTTTTTAATTGGTTTATATTGTTTGTGATGCACTGGCAAGTCTCCATAGGAAACAAAACTCCACTGTAAAATTGAAAGTTCTACAAATTGTTGTAGTTTTCTGAATGAGCTGGATAAAGAAGTGAGGAGGCAGAAGGCGAAGAGTCAAGGCTATTCACTTTGAATTCCATGTAGAATGTGAACAGTTATGAGGAAAACTGTATAAATAATATCATATTGATATGCAAAAAAGAGGTTAGAGAATACAGAGTATGAAGAATTGAGGTAGAGAACATAAGAATAAGGAGGAGAAAAAAGAGATGCTATAGAACAGAGCTGATATCCAAGGTAAATCAGCAAATGTTTTCTTTTGATAGAATGATGATGTTGGAGCTTCCCTATCAAGTTGAAGCTTGATAGATGTCAGTTGTAGCTGACTGAGGTTGGAGCCTCCTGTAGGTTGGTGCCTGCAGAAAATTAGTGGTGAGAGGGATTTGGAGCTTGCCTTTGCCTCACAACAATAATAAGATGTGTTTTTCTCCCTTTATGGGTTTCCACTTATATCTTTTGTCTCTGTGTGTGTTGCCTATGTGTTGATATGTTCTATCAAATCTTCTTAATACTTGTTGCTCTCATAATAAGTTTGGTGTCACATTATCTTAATACTAGCTACTACATATTAAGACTGTTCACATATAAAGTTGATTATAAAATTAAGTTGTAAATAGGCTTGATGAAAAGTTTTAAAAGCTCATGAATGTGTTAAAATGATTCACCCCCTCCTCTTAGTTTAACTAACGATTCAAAAAAATGTACAACCAAAATAAACTTTATAAGAAACAATATGATTCAAGATGATGAATTAAACCATGGGGGATGAATCAACATTTTCGGGGTAAAAAAGTAGAAAGATTAAAAAAATAATAAAATAATTGAAAATTACTTTTTCAACTTACCTCCCTAAGGTTTTACTAAAATTTCGAGAGGGGATACTCATTGGATGTAAAATTTAATTCCTCATCCAAGGAGTACCCATGTTTCATACTTTCGATCGACCCGGCTACACGAAAAGTGAAAAATACATGAAAAAATGTGATTGCAATCACATTTTTCATGTATTTCTATTTTTTCGTATAGCAGGGCCCATCAAAATTATGTAACATTGTACTCCTTGGATTAGGAATCAAATTATGCATCAAACGAGTGTTCCCACTTGAAATTTCAGTAAACTCATATTAGATAAGTTGAAAATACGAGTTGAAAAAATAATTTTTTCTTTTTTCCATCTAAAATTTGATGATGTAATCTAATATTATTTTATTATTTCCACTACTATTTTATAATTTCCTAAAGAGGCCCATTTTAGACCTCAAAATTCCCTTAATGAATTACATCTGCGACTCAACTATCTTCATCTGTATTTCTAAGCACACTTCATCAACTTTGACCTTATATTGCTTAATAGTGGTGGCCAGCTTGGCCACTTTCTCTTTTGGCGTAGTTGCATCCTGAACTTGGAGCTATAGTAGCTCGCTACACACTTTCTAGATAGCCTCCTCCAGCTCTTTTCATTGTGTTGCCTCAGCCACGCACTCTTGGAAATCAAGATAATTTTCGTCATCCATGTCCTCCCTCGTAATATCCTGAATGATTAGGAGGGCCCGTTGTTCTATGATATTTAGTTCCTCATCAATGCCTTGGTGGATTTCATGCAAGTCCTATAGTGGAATAAAAACGAGATTCATCTTTGTATTCTTCCGTAGGGACACCTTCCTTAGCTTCTTTTCCGTGTCAAAACTCAGAGTGCCTGCAGGGAAAGGTGCCACGCGGGTATCAAAAGTCAGCGCCAACTCATGCGCAATTGTGCTTGTACCAACCTATGCTTCACTTGGTTGAACCACGCTCACTTGCACGCTCCACATGCTCGCCTAAGAAATTATTTTCTACACCTGGAAGTCTTGCAAGCCCTTATGAAAATCTTCCTAAACCTTCTTATATTGTTCTTCAATACTTCCACATAAGTGCTCAGTGGCCTGCTTCATGGTATCCCCAATTTCATCAAGGTACCCTTTAGTAAGGACCATGGATTATGCACCAACGGAATTATTGGACATCGCCTTATTTTGAATGTCACCCTTCTGTGGTTTTCTTCACTTGGTGGTAAAGGGGGATGCAGGATCTGTGTTGAGATCACCGCCAAGAATATCATCCCCTCCTATTTCCAGAATCTTTGTGTCAGGTTATTTCTTAGTCACGATTATGAACTTTGTGTCCTTATTTCTTATTAGCTTAGTGGGCTTCACGCCACTCGTTCTTGCCTTCTTTGTGCCTTTAGGGATCAAATTTCACCAATCGCTGGGCCAATGGCTGATGATGGCTTCCACATCTTCTTATTAGACCATGTACGAAAACTTGTACCAGACCCCAATGAGGTCCTTCTTCACCTAAATTTGTATGTGATGTAAGGCCACTTTGAACTCCAATACTTATCGTTACTAATCCATAATGGTAGGTGATAACTAGGGATTTCGGTGAATGAATATCTAAAAACGCATCTGAAATTCTGCCTAGAAAAATTTGTTAGCCATAACCCTCGATGGCTCTTCCAAATGCCATAGTGAAGCATATATGGTTGTTTCGCATGGATCGGAGTCCACAATGTTGAACTACAATTCCCTAGGTTCTCTCCACTCCATTAATGCAATTAGAATCAAACACCATGTGTAGTGAAACTTCTTACCCCTTCTTGTGCCGCTCTACAATCGGCGAGGAATTCAGTACATAAATATCATTCCTAGTTATCTACTATGCCCTTGGCGCATTTCGTAGCTAATTATATTTCAGGCACAAAATCCTCCTCTCTATGGATTTTACTCATAATATTCCCCCCCAATAATGTGTGTTTTGAAGCACAAAGTTCTATCCGAAATGGTGTTAAATAAATAACCCTAGGTTCCCTTCGTCAGCTCGTAGTAATTCTTCTCGTTATTTGCAAGCTGCTTATCTTGGCTTTTATCTACAAATACCCCCGCGTGGTCTGTACCAAGGCAAGGAAGGGCCGCAATTATCCATATGAGAGTTTCAGTAGTGGGGACCTTCTTCCCCAACCATAAACAGTCGTCATGCACTAAGGCCATCAATTGGTGCACACAAATAATTTTTATAGTACTGTGCCCGAAGTGTGGTACATATAACATGTTGAGTATCTTGGCCTCATGGACACCCTTCACCCATTTCATTAGCTCTAATCATGTTATTTCTCCTTTATAGGCCTACTGGTGCAGATATCTACTGGGCTGAAACTATGGATATTTTCTTCAATCATTAAAATACCAATCCTCCATTCTGAGATGAGGCACCTTGTCTAGTACCTCTCCTTCAACCACCACCTCATGTGGAATCAATGGTGTAAACACATTGTTCTTCACCATTTCGGGGTTTTTCACTGTGTTCTAGGTAGGAATATATGGCTATAGCCTAGAGATAGGATCAACCTCCTCAGGATCAATACCTTCAGGGATTTCCTACCTTCATCACCATCCAATTATATATCTATGGCATTTTTTTGTTGATATTAATCTCTCTCACTCTGATGTTCCTTCAGGATTTTCTTCTGAGGTGACGACCTTAGGATTGGTTTCTTAGGCTTCATGAATGGTGCTACGCCCGCAGTCGTATTATTTCTAGGAAAACTTTACCCTGTTGCTGTAACTGGCAGTGTGGCTCTCATGGTGTGACCTAATCCTAGTATGAATGTGTGTTTGAGCCCTTCCTTGATCAAGGTTTCTATAGATAACTATAATCCGACATGAAAAATCTCACTTGAATCTCTTGCAGGTAGCAACTCTCACCTCTAACAGTTAGTGCAAAAAGTGTTCGAATGGGGAGCGGGAATCATCCTTTATAGCAAATTTCGGATTCAAACCACATCACCACCTTTAGATACTCCTCATAAATGTCGATTTGGCAGAATATATATCAATATATGCCCATTAATTTCATCCCTACAGCTCTTTTCAATGTCCAATTCATTGACCAATCAACCTTTATTGCTCAAACAATCATATTTTGGATGAGCTCTGTGAGATCACCCCCTCAACGAGGTCCTAGCTTCCTCAACGCAGTAACCTCCAGTTGCGCCTACCTTCATATTGCTCCATAGTAATACGACTGTGATGAAGCCACCCTTCAAAAGAATCCTTCTATGTCTATTCATCTCGGTACCCACAGATATCCTCCCCCAATGAAAAATTTTTGGTCGGGTCTCTCCAATCAGGTTGTACCAACATCCTTAGCTCCTTGGTAATTCGGAATTCCCCTACCTTAAATTTCTGAAGAGCCTCAATAATGCACTCCTAACCATCATGAAAGCTATATGTTAATAAGAACCATTCTATCATCTTATCCAAATTTTTTGTTCCATGGCTCAACTTCGTTCAAGATACCATTGTTGAGGTATCGTATCCTAGGAATGAAAGAACACATGCACCCATTCTGGATTAGGTTCGATGCCCCAAGATTCAGTCCTATAGGCCAATTTCTCACGAGGATCCTTCTAACCATCATACTTCTCTGTGATCCTCATGTCAACCTGACTAAATCTCATCCTTATCAACTTTAAAAACTCCTTCCATCCTCCTAAAATTCCCTGTGCTCACCATCAAGCTGGACTAGACTTCAATGTGAAGCCTAAAGCTTTGTATCTCTGGTCTTTAGGAACCTTTTGCTCAAATTCCTCCAAAAAAAATACAACATTCCATATTCCACCACAAAAGGTAAGAAACTCTCTTATGATCTGACGCAATTTGGAGATTTGGTAACCCTCTTACATTGCTTAGCGGTTACTTCATAAAAATGATTCTACTAATCCTCCAACTCTTCATCGGAATCTGAAATGAATGAACTATCTCGCTCCCAATGTATTCTACCATCTATGGTGGGATTAAACCAGTCTTCATCCATCACAGTAAGCTTATATATCTGATCAATCTCAACATCCCCATCCTCATGCTAGACAAGCTCTGTATAGTGCGCATCTTCAAAAGCATCTAATGCCGCAACAACTCAGGTACCATTATTTTCAAAGATCATATGCCACTTCTTCAATTGGATTATATAATCTAGGTCATAATCCAACTCAAATCCTAACAAAGTGGGATATGTGTTATTATAATAAATGATCCCAATCACTTCAAAGTTGAAAAACATGCCAACCCCATCAATATATATAATAATCCCCTACAATTGCTCATAGGAATGATCTTCTGTTGATTTTCCATCCTTAGTTGAATTGGTGACCATTGCAGCTTAGGCCTTCCCATCTACTCCCATGTCTACTTTTGTTGAATGTTGGCATCTTACCATAGATCTAGAATGACTTGATCCATCTCATAATCTTTGATCTTCATAGTCAACTGCATCTCCCGACCGGTTCTTTTCTTCTTCTTGTATATGTTTTTTACCGTGCACTATTCCAGTTGTAAATTTTCCTTGCTAGCATAGTTATTTATTAGCTCTTGCAACCCTTCTACATCCCTCTGGTCCCTCAGAAATTTCATACACATCTGCAAGAAGGATGCCAATATATATCAATCAACTTCCTTTACTTCGTCATTCTAAAATGGAAATAAATGCCTCTGCGCAGTAGGTGGCAAAGCTTTAGGAGTCGTAAATGTCTTCCTTGCTTCCATGAATGTGTCTTTCTCACGTCGTACATTAAATCCAACATTATATGTTCAAATTTACTTACCCAGGTCTCTATCACAGTATTTTTTCCTTATGCACAGTCCCCTCTAGTATTCACACCACTATCGATTACTATGTTAACGCTTGGATCTGCCCAGTGTGGTTCATCCATCATCATTTTTATATTATAAGTTGGTTGTTGGTTGTACTTCTCCCACATTTTAACTAAAAATATGGGACAATATTCAATTTCATCACCAAATTCTTGACAATACTTGTAGGAAGTTGTAGTAGGATTTTGACAATCCCTAGAAAAATGTCTGGCCTATGTGTAGTTGTAACATATCATCTGACCTCATCCATGACCTACGCCTCCTCCTTGACCACACCCTAAACCTAGGAAACATCCTCACTTACTTATCAAATGTAAAGCTTCACACCCTTCTACTTTCATTCGATATGCACCATGATTGTTATGCATCATCAGATCATAGCTCTTACAATGTTGCTCATCATGTTCCACCGACCTGCAGAAATTGCTGACAAATTGATTCGACGATCTGATAAACTTTTGAAATAGGTGACAATAGTCCATGGAATGTTGGCCTGCAATTTTGCATAAGCTACACCATACATGGGGCCCTACACTTGGCCCTGTTCTTGATCTAGGCTTCAATGGAATCGACATCTGAACATTCAAATATTATCTATAAATAGGGCACTTCTCTTTATAGTGACCCTCCGCTTTGCATTTGATACACCAAAACTCCGTTCTTATCTCCTGGTGAACCTCCTTTCCCTTATTTAGATCCTGGAGCTCCATATGCAAGCTTGCCAACTGAGTTTGAATCTGTTGCACCCCTATTATTTATTGACTATTGAGGAAGCCTCTAGCTTCATTGTTATCTCCAATGCTTCAAACTTAGTAGAAATATTCTATTGTGATAGTGACAATATGAGATGAGGCAACTTGTTCATCGAGGAACTTAAAAATAATTTGGCTAAAAAACGTCTTAAATCACTGATCTACCTCCCATACGATCTCAGTAGCTAGGTGCTTAATATCCTTGATCTTCGTGATACACTAGGACTGCGACTTTGGTTTTTTTTTAATTTACCATTCTACGTGGTCTTTGTCTCATCCAAATAAGCATTTTCATTCATCATAACATATTTCATGTACCAAGGCAATGCTCTATCTTGAAAAATGTTAACCAACTACATTTTCTTCATGTTTTCATATTTAACATTCTGCGAACTCCATATCACATCTACCACAAACCAGAACTATTCAAGATTATTTGTTCCCTTGAACATAAGAATCTTCGGGGGTTGGACCATGTTGAATGGGGAAGGAGGAGGTGGAGGAAAAAAATGGTATGGAGTGATAATGGGGGTGGAAAGCTGGGGAATCTCTGTAGTGCTTTTCTGAATTTCACATCTCAGACTTCTCGGGGTAGTGAGGTTGCTTTCTCTTTCTCCATACCCAAACAACAGACTATATTCCTTTTCAATGTACATTCCCCAACTTTTCCTAAACCTTTTGCTCCTTCGCGTAGCACCAGATTATCTTTCTTCACACATCAATTTGAGTGCATCCATAGTACACCATTTTCTCATAATAGCATTCTAATCCAAAACTTCAATGAATTCACGTACTTACCTCTATGTCCTTTGAATAGCTTGGGCTCTTCTTTGCTATAAAAAGCATAAGTATTGATCGAAAACTAAGTGATAAAGCCCCCAAGGATACTATCTATCCAATAATCAACATATCTCGTGATTTCGTTATCAGCCCTTTTCATCTTCCCAATCAGATCGGGGTTCCACGTAGTGAGCTTATTATTGAACCAACGTGTCTGCGTAATTAGTCTTGATATCCACTCATATAACTCACTATAAAATGATGAGAAAAATATCTCGTAGTGATATGTATATATATCTATATACATATGTAACCAATTTTTAGTAGAGATGTACGATTTTTTGTTTTCTTGCACAACAAACTCATGTTCTCTGAGACTTACCCAATCTTTGATCCCTCCCTTATACAGATTCCACATCCATCTGTCCCTGAGTCAGATCTTGACACTGGCAACAAAATCATTTTTTGGCTTGATGGGGCCTAGACCTATGTTCAAAGTGACTTCACAGTCCAATAAAACCCACTATTACTAGCCCTTTTACCAACGATATCCTTGCACAAACCGAATTCTCACCCGAGGAAATATATCGGGATGCTAAAGCCAGTTTTTTGCACCAATAGGGATAGAGAATTGTGGCTTTAGGGCTTTTATTTCTTACCAGCTCTTTGCACGTCAGATCTATCAATAATATAGTCATTTTTCAACACATCTGTTGAACTCACTAACAGACTGCACAATCTTACTTAGTCATGCATTAAACAAAGTAAATAACCATAAATAAGATTTATCTTTTCAATTACAGATCAAAACCCTTATTCAAAATAGAAATTTATGATCAATAATAAAAATAAAAACACATCAATGTAACTCATATCTATCCAACAACTCTTTCCTTAATAGCAAGATATTTCTCATACATTGAGTTCCACCCTGCGCATATAGCTGCAGGGGTCTTACCACATAGATATAGAGTTACTAAGGTCTCTGTGCACAAAGTTGTATGAGCCTTTCCTTTAACCGAAAACACAACCTCAAAATAATTTTACATCCAAATTCATCTCATAATATCTATCATTTAAGCTTACTTTCCTTCTTTTCACCTCTTACAATTTCTTTTCTATTACTTCTATCCAGAATCTTTATATAGGTTTAGCCTTTAAATACCATTGTCCAAAACCATGAACGAAGCCCAAAGTTCACAAGATATCCCTTCTGTTTACATAATAAGGGGATTTGACCCACCCCAAAGCCACTATGAATCAAAATAGACTCCACGTTGTGCACTGTGCTCCTCGATCTGTTGAGTCTTTCCTTGCTGCTTTCTTCGAGGGGGTCCCATCTCCAACAACATCTATATGAAAGAATATTAAATGACCATATCCAACATGACCTAACAATATACATATAAACACCAACATATAAATTAAGTACATCAACATGAAAATAAAAATTCACCATATATGTTATACAAACAGTTCAAATAAATGCTATAAAATATATGATATAATAATACTAATGGCACCTTGGTCTATAGCAAAAGATGATGGATGGTCAATGTCTTCAAGAGTCGAAGAATGAGGTGCAGGAGGAGGTGGCTAGTTTTCTCCCTGGACAGAAACATGAGGCAGTGGGTCATGATGGGAATGAGGATGGGATAGAGTACTACCAGAAGGATCGCCACCCTCATCATCATGTGGTGGGGAAATATGTATAAGTTAATATTGTGTATTTTTTGCATGGCCATCTCGAGGAGCTCGAGTACTACAAGAAATATCATCATCTTATGGTGTACTATTGGGTGAATAATGTGTATATGCATGGCCATCCCTCCTTAATTCCATTATAAACTTGGTAGCTCCAACAGTATGACGCATTAGACTCATAAGATCATGCAACAAGTCCATCCATAGCTTCAGGAGCCTAGGATCTACCCTGATGTCTCAATACATTGATGTGCGGACTCCTGTCTCAACCAAAAGTATAAAGTGTCGGTTGCGCAACTCCATTATAAAAGGGAATTTTTACCTCCCTTGTATCATATCATGACATCTATCTAAATCTATACAAAAATGCTGCAAAACATGGCAAACCATCTGATATAGCATGGCCTCTACACCAAATAATAAACATAAAAAGGGAGGGAAACTAATGTGTTTCCCATCACTAGCAGAGTGTGCAATGGTACTCACTAATAGTGATAGGCACCTAACCTCGTCTACACCAAAATAAGTGATTTGCATCTATCCACCAAACACATAAAAATTCTTTGGGGAAATACATGATCCCCAACATATCGCTGAGAGTAGATAAATTGGAACTATTCTACAACACCATGGCATACATCTAGGAACTACTAAAAATCCTCCTCTCCTGGATAGGCTAGTGATAAAATAAATGTCCTCCTCAGTGGTCTTGTACCACATGTCAGTACCAACATGAAAATCCTGTTTGTGGGAATCCTAGCGATGGATTAGTTGTTCCAACAACCTAGTGTGCCCCTTTAGGGATGTAGCTTCCTCATAGTAATTAATGAGGCTTACATTCCTTAAGAGGCCTTGCGTCGTTGCGGTAATAAGTAAATTGTACAAATCTGTCTCCCTCTCTTGTGTCTATGAGTCTCGTAACATATTGTATTGGTCAACCCTATGCTCTTGCTACTATTTCTTGTTTCTCCATTGATGTCTCTGCATGATTGGCATATAAAATAGATAAGCCTCACACATAAAAAATAAATTTTTAAAATGAAAAATGTGGTTATAAATATGGACATATAACTTTCAATTAAAAACAAATCAACCTTGGTACGCCAAAAAAACAGGAACATGCCATAAATGGTGTGCCAAAAAAAGTGATGCACCAAAAATGATGCGTACATCGACTTGATGCACCTCTTTCGGTTCGCATACATATATAACATTATTTATTTTTCCATGTGGTGTGTCGACATAAAATTTTGCGCTGGTGCGTTAATTTTAGGTCGACGCACCGCACTAGAACGTTCAGGTAAACAAATGCATCGAGCTATAATTTTTTAATAATATGTGGTGTGTTTCGTAAAATTAAATGCACCAAGAAGTTCATATTACCAGAAGCACCGTCATAAAAATTATAATTTTAAAAGTGGTGCATCTTGGAAATTCATGGCTCGGTGCATTTCCATTTACCAAACACACTAAAGAATACTTAAAAAAATGATGCATTAACATTATGCACCAATTTGTGGTGCACCTTGTAAATTTACAAGGTGCGTTGTCAACATTGTGAGATGAACCTATCGAAAATGCCATGCAAAATAAATAAATAAAAAGAAACTCATTTTTTAACATAATTTTCAATTCTACTCTAGTGAAAATTTAAATTGGAGAGAAACATAGGCATTACCTGGGCATTTTCTTGTTAGGGAGGCATGGTTGCCATGTAAATGAAAAAAACATTTACCACCATTTAAAAAGAATTGAAAGGCACATAGTGAGCAATGGACGAAAGGATGACATGCAAGGGAAGCACTAATGGCAGGGCACTTCACAGAGAAAAAAGTATCATTAGTGCCCAAGAAATCTACACCACTGCAAATAGTAAAGATATATTTTATGGATGGTATTTTTTTTTTAATTTAACCCTATTTCGATGCGCTCCAACCTCATGCAACAATGCTAATAATTTACAAAGTGAAATATTACTTTTTAAATTAAAAACCCAATCGCGATGCACCATGTTATGTACACACCCCAGGTGTTTCAAAACAGTAATAGAAATGGTGCCTCATCGGAGAATAGCACCGAAATGGTGAAAAAAAAAATTACGACTTACATTTTTTAAATTTAACCTTTATTTGTTGTTATTGAGTAGTATACACACTAATGCTCTGGTTTCACCTAGCACACCACTATTTTTAAATTAAAAACGCTCCAATGGTGCACCGTGTTGTATATGAACCCGGGCATTCAAGAAAGGTCATAACACCGAGGCTTCATGGGATTTGTTAGGTTCCTGTGCTTTGGCGGATTGGTATACCAAATGACAGGGTAACATGAAACCAGTCTTTGGAGTCCTGGGACCTAGCCTTCCTGGACTTAGAGAGGGATCTCTCTATTTTTTTGCAAAGGATATGAACTTGTTTTCTTTATAGGGTTGATTTTAGGCTAGTTATTAAGTGTGAGGTTTTGTTGTTTGTTTTGGTTGGGTATAATGATCAAAAAGCACATTTAGAATGAGTAAATATCTAAGTCATGGGGTAATTGAGTCTAATGGAAGTCATGATAAGTTCATCAATGGATAAGGGAGTATCATAGGGAAAATTTAACATGGTCAGTGGATCTTCAAGTCTTTAGAGGTAATGAGATGGACATCAACTGTAAGAATGAAAAGTAGGGAAAAGGGTAATCAAGAATCCTTTATCATATTTACTTCTCAAAAAAGGGATTTAAATATCATAAACAATAAGAGGCAATCAATAGAGAGGGAAAACCATAAATTTTTTGATTCAACTAAAGCAGATGACAATTCAAGACAAACTTTTCAAGTGAAATATAGAAGGTGGGAAACTCATTTAACTTCTATTGATTTCACTTTCAAGGAAATAAAAAATTTAAGACACAGATATAATTGTAATCAAAGAAGAGGTAAATCCTAAACATCCTTGATTATAGTTATGAAGATCTCTAAAACAATAGGTTAAGCAAGTACAAAGGGTATGATTGAAACAAAACCTCTTTGGTAGACTTTAACGAATGGTACTTTAGAGAGAGACCTCAAAAACAATGTTTTAGTGGCAGCAAGTAAGCAGGGCTAGCCATAAATCATGCTTCATATCAACTGTATTCAACTATTTATGAAATAAACAAGCTTAGGGGGGCTAGAGAGCAATTGAGAATTCTCTAAAATGTCGTAGTAGAAGAAAACATTAAGGCAACAAAGAATAAACACTAAGGTGCTCTCAAAAGACATTTATTAGTATAAAATTTTTATTCTACTGCAATATAGAAAGGTGGAAACATAATGAAATAGGAAATAAAAATAATAGATTAGAAGAAATTCACCAACAACCAAGGTCAGGGATCCAGTGATCTAGCCTCCTCCGTCAACAAACAAATCAGGGCATCCAAAAGTTCCAAAACATAAATTTCTTTTCAACTTCCAAGAGACTATGTATTAATTCAAAGAGTCATCAAATGCCAACAATATAATGAGTTGAAATGCAATATTTATGCTGCAAATGAGGAGGTGAAGCTAAGCTATGGTTTGAGTGTCATTTATTACAGAGTTAATGAATTCCTAACCTTGAAGACCGTGCAAGGCTCAAGGCAGGAATATCTACAGATATTTCTCTGGATAATAACTTATGTCTTAACTCCTAAGGAAAAATAAGTGAAATGTTTGACTTTAAGGCCTACTCATAACTTTTACAATAACTATGTGGCAGATATAAATATCTCTAACTTAGCCTAATAACTGCTTAATGCTTAATTGAACGAAACAAAGCACTAGGTGGCACAAATATCTTTGGAGAAGAGTAACTGTCACAGTCTGAGTCATTCGAATCTATTTTGGGTAAATTTGCCCTTTTTTTATCTATAATCTCTATCATTAGGCCTTAAACTCTATCTTTTATGCTTTGACTCTCTGCTTTTATCATTTTCTTTTATTTTTTTTATGATCTCTGTCCTGTTCTTTTAATCCTTTTTTATTTATCTCTTTTGATCCTTTTTGAATTTATTCTTTTGCTTCTCTTTCTTTGAATTCTGCTTAGCTGGCTAACCTTTTTATTTTCTCTTCTCATTAGGATTAGCCCTCTAATATTTCTTCTTTCCTCCTCTCACTGTTTCTCTGACTGTTTTTGTTTTCTGTGTGCAAGGGAGGTTGTCTTCGTGGCTGGAGGGTTTCCTTTGATCGGTCGATGATCATGTTTCATCGATGGTAAACATTAGTGCAAACCCCCTGGCCATATTTTATTTGAATTTACCTCTTGGATCGTCATCCAGAGGTTAATTTGGTCATTTCTTGACCATTGGAATGCCTTTAGGGCATTTTTCCATTAAACCTGCACATAAAAAACACATTTATTAGTTTAAAACCTACCGAGAGGGCGTATGAAACTTTTTATGTGGTTTCAGGCTGTTGGGATGCTTTGGAGAGGAAGGAATGGCATAGGGGAAAGGTTTTGAAGTCGGAACTAGGGGAGATTTAAATGGAGGTAGGAGGCTTTTGAATTTTGGCGTGGAGGGAAAAGGTGGTTTCGAAAAACTATAAGTGGCTTATCGTGTGGAGAATAGGCGGTAAGTGGTTTTGGGTGAAACAAATGTGATACCATTAGGTAATTTCCACGTGGAAGGGAAAAACTGCCCATTTTGCATGGGTTGCAAAATTCTAAACCCATCGTAACTTTATTTGTGATATTCATCTTGGGCCGTTGGATCTCGGGTTTGGAGACCAATGGTGCAGAATGGCTCAAGGGAGTGGCGAGCAGGTGAGGAGGCAGGTCCGGGTTTTAAGTGATGTGGCAAAGTGTTTTTTGTATAGCGCAGGGTTATAATATATGTGGGGAAAGGTTAGAAAGTGATAAATGTAGGATCGGGGAATGGATCTCCGATCAATGGTAGGGATGATTTGGCCAGGGGTGCAGGTGTAATGAAAAGGCAGGGGCCCGCTTTTGATTTTTCAAAGGTTTGAAGGGCCTTTATATAAGGTTTTGGGGGTGTATAAAAATAAAGGGGCAGAGAAGAAGTTCCATGGGGAAAAGGGCTTAGGGATAAGAGGAAGGTTGGGGTTTCATGGGTAAAAGACGTTGGGGCTTAGAAGAGAGGGGCTTAAGACCTTTTATATAAAAAAGGGGTGGGTTTAGATATAAAACAAGGTTTTTAATAGAATTAAAAGGGCCCAATAGGTTAGAACTCAACTTTAAACTATGTAAAAAAGGGAGCCTTTTACATTGTTTAATATGTCAAAGGAAAAAATGATGAATGAAGGGGGTTTTCGTGAGGGTTTTGAGGAAAGGAAGAAATGGGTTTTTTAGAGGAAAATAGGGCATGAATGACAGTGAGGGTGAGGGGGTGAAATGAGGAAAATAGGCCCAAATAATGAAGTGATTTTTTGTAGCAGTGGGGTAAAATTTTTAGGAAGAAGAGAGGGTAAAAGATAGTGAAAATAGTTCAACCTTGGATAATGAAGGCAATGAGATTGCTAAAACTCACAATATTTCTCAAATTTTGTTTTTAGAAATCTGGGATCATAATTTAGTCATATTTTGATATCACCAAAAATTACTGATGACTAATAGTGGCTCCACTTAGGGAGGGAAGCTCCCTTTTGGAGGTGTCCAAAACTTTCCATTTATCAAATCTCTAAGTTTTTGTAGACCAGTGTCTTACCCATTGGATAGATCTTTCCTTCTGTTCACTTGCTTGATATTTCTTTCTGAAGTGACAATCTTAATAATTTGCAACATATGATTCTTTCAACATTATTTCTACCTACCCAACCTACTTGTCCTAACATTTTTTATTCTTTGAATGCACTTGAACTGGAAAACTCTTGACATTCTTCTTTTTGAAAACATAAATAAACTACATACTTTTATCCTTATTTCTTCCAAGATTTAAGATTAAGCTAGTGAACTCTTTTATTCTCTACCTAGGCTATTTTATTGCCAAGATTAAGCTGTCTGGCAATCTTGATTCTCTAAACTATTGACATGAAATTTAAAGCATGGTTCAAATCAGGATTAGGCAGACTGACTTACCATGGTTGTGGCATTGGAAAAAACTGCACATAAACATTATTTTGCATAAAAAGTAAAATATACAGATAATGGTTGTAATTTATCATTTCAAATGCATCCTCATCTTTCTCTTTGGTTCTGTTTAGATTATGTGGGACCAGTATCTTTCATTTCCTAATATATCTTTTCTGATAACCCAAGCTTGAATAATTTTGACAATCATTGTTTCCACTAACTTATCAACATAAATTTAAAGTATGTTCAACCATGATTAGGCTAGATGACTGAACAAGATATTATTTTTGATTCATTAGTGGCATTTAGGCTTGCACACTTTCAGTAGTACTGTTTTTTGGGTACGAGGCTATACCTCTTTTGAATCTGCCCTCTTTTTTCCTATTCTTTCATTGTTTTTGTATTTTTTGTTTTCAATATTTTCTCATGCAATGTTTATGTACAATGAATGAAAACTGTAAAGCTAGGACTCTTGACAGAAATAGTGTTTGAGCATCCTGCCATTGACAGGACCTCCAAATAATTCTTCTCCATTTAGGCCTTGTAAAAATAAAGCATTATGACCCCTGATTCAGTCAATGATATAAGGCCCTTTCCACAAATTCTCAAATTTTCCATGTTTACCTCTATCTTCCCTTCTAGAATCCCATTTCAAGACTGTGTCTCCAACTTGGAAAATATTAGCTTTAGTCTTTCTGTCAAAGATCTTTTTGATGTTTTCTTGTATCACTTGTGTTCTTTTATAAACCTCCTCTCTTGACTTTTGTAAATGAATAGTTTGATTCAGCCTTATCTTCATGTCATTTTCTTCTGATTGTACTTATTGGAGGATTTTCATGACTAAAACTCCCAAGCATGTTGCGAAGACTACATCCATTCCATATACCAATTGATAGGGAGACATATTGATTGATTTCTTGGTGGTTATTCTATCAGCCCATAAAGCATGAACTAGCTTACTATACCATGATTTATGATTTTGTTCCAGCAGCATTTTGATAATGTTGATAAAGCTCTTATTGGAGGATTCAATAAGTCCATTTCCCTGAGGGTAGTAAGTTATGGAGTGCCCCAATGTGATATTATATTTATAACAGAAATCAACCATTCTTTTGGATTTGAATGCAACAACATTATCTGTAATGATCTTTCTAGGACAACCAAATCTAGATAATATGTTGGTCTCAAGGAACTTGATAATAGCTGAGTCAATAGTATTTCTAGAAGGGATAGCCTCTATCCACTTGGTAATCTGTGGCAGTAAGGATCCACTTATGTTGGGAAGATGAAGTTGGGTGAATTTCTCCAATAAAGTCTAAACTCCATTACTGAAAGGGAGCCTCAATACTGATGGGATGCAAAGGTAAATGTAGGAGTTTTCTCTTGCCATAAAAAATTTGACACTTATGGCAAGTCATGACTAGTTTTTGGGTATCAGGGAAAAGGGTGGGCTAATAGTAGCCAACTCTAAGAATCTTGTTTGTTGTTGCTTTCCAGTAAAGATGGCCTCCACACTCTCCTTCATGCAACTCATGCATGATATTTCCTGCATCATTCTCAAGCAAACATTTAAGCAATATGGCAACAACATTTTTCCAATATAACACTCCATATGAAATGCAGTAATTTAAAGCTTTTTGTTTCAATAATATAGCTTTATTCATTGATAAAGAGGGAGGGGTATTGAGATAAAGAAGCACATATATGATATCAACATACCAAGATGAATTCGAAAATATTTCTTCAATGTATGGAGCAGTGAATTCTTCCTGTTCTTCTAAAACATCAATCATATTCATATCTAATGCTTAGAAATTTGATTCTTCCATGAGTTTTTCTAATCCTTCTCCTTTAATCAACTTAGTAGGCCCGATTTCTAAATCATACTCTAAAATAATAGCAAATCCATTTTCACCTTTTTCCATGAGGGTCTTGATTTAGAATGTTCTTGACAATTGTATGTGGGACATAAGCAATTATATGAGAGTGTAAAATGTAGACTCATAAATCTTTCAATGCCTTTATCAAGGCTAAGACTTGTTTCTCCGTGATGTTATATTTGAGTGGAGCATCTCTTAAAGTTTTACTGAAGAAGGATATTGGTTGTTCTTGGCCCCTATTATTGGTATCATAGGGAAAGCATGAAATAAAATCAACCCTACTAGCATAAAAAAACTTCTGAAAAAAGAACAACAAGGCATAATTGCACAATTTTTCTCACCATAGGTTCAAACATCAAAAAAATCTATTTCTCCAGATCTCAAAAAGGACTTAGACACTCATTCCAAGGTATTTAAGACTGACAAGGGCCTCCCACCTATTCATGATAATGATCATGTTATTCATTTGATTCCATAAAGTTTTCCTCCAAACGTTATACCTTACAGATATCCCTTTGCCCAAAAGAGTGAAATTGAACATATGGTTGAATAAATGCTAGAGGCTAGTATAATTCAACCTAAGAAAAGTTATTTCTCTACTCTAGTAGTATTGCTGCAAAAAAAGGACGGATAATTTAATATGTGTATAGATTATAGGGAGCTCAATAACCTCACTATTAAAAATAAATTTCCCATTCCTATCATTGATGGATTGTTGGATGAATTACATGGAGAAATTTAATTCACCAAGCTGGATCATCATTCAGGATATCATCAAATTATATAGAAGATTGAAGACATTATGAAAACAGCATTCATAACTCATGAGGGTCATTATGAGTTTTTGGTCATGTATTTTAGCCTTACTAATGCACCTTCGAAATTTCAAGGTTTGACGAATTCCATTTTCAAACCCTTTCTTAGAAAATTTTTGTTAGTTCTTTTTGATGATATACTAATCTACATCAAGTCTTGGAAGGGTCATGTCCAACATGTTGACAAGGTGCTCAAACTATTGGAGGAGAAACAATTATATGCAAAAAGCTTGACATGTTTCTTTTGAGTACATTAGGTGGACTATTTTGATCATATTGTATCTCATGGGGGTGTTAAGGTAGTTTGTGGTTTAGAACCCAATAAGAATTATATTCCCACAGTCTAGTGACAAGTGATAATCCTTAGTGATTAGTTATTTCTAGTGTTATCTGTTAGCATAGGCTATAGTAGGCTCTAATACTATATTACTTGTGCTTGCATATCTAATTCTTACGATCCTGGTTTCAATAATTAAATGTTGGATTTAGAGTACATATAGTTTCACCAAAATTTACTAAGCTGAATATGCATTGAACACTGGGTTTTATCAATAAATTTTAAAATGATAGGTTCTTGTTTTATCATTGTTACATCTTGTTAATGATTTCCTTTTCTATGTAATATAATTTCTTTTGAAGGAGGGTGCGAGCTAGTTGGTTTGGGCCCAACCAATATAGCTCATGACACCTTTGTTAGATGGTATTTTGTGGTTTAGTATTTAAATTGAAATATGTTGTGTGTGCATTTATGGTTGAGCATTATATTCGTATGGGATATGATTTATTTCTTTCTCTATACTTTGTTATTATTTGAAGACTTGTATTGTATTTTGATTTAGTAATGCTTATAGCCTAGATATGAGAGGTAACTCTCACATATATACAATATCTCCTTGTTTCATTATCGCTTGCGTTGAGTTGAGCAAGTATTTATGCATGTAATTATCATATTTCTTTACATAATTTGGTTGCAGTGACATTTTAATTTTTTTTTAAGGTTGTCGAGTATTGGTATTGATATATGATAAAAATGATTCCTATAAAACCCTTGTTCTATTTCCATGTGAGTTGGGTTGTATGAAGATCCTACCTTTGGAATGGTCTTTTTCCTCATATGACTTGGTGACAGTAAAAATTTTATTTGGGTTCATTTTTGTGGGTATTGGTGGCTTTTTCTTGAAGGATTCATCAACACCTAAAATTTTTGGTAATTATTTGAGTAATACATAATAGATACATCATATGTTTACACAATTTGTGAACTAGTGATATTTAACAGGATTGATACTGGTTCCTCTATTCTTTCCTAATGGTTTGTTGATTGCTATAACTATGGTTTCTTGGTTTAAAATTACAAATTAATATTGAAATAAATGCTTGTATAACATAGCCACTGGAAATTGAATGATTTTTAAAGAGTTCTATAATACAATGTGACTCGTCAGCAAGTTTGATCGATTACATTTCTTGGATTTATGAGTTTGATTTGTTTGATTGGTTTGTGTGTACAACAAGTCTTCATGGTATTTCAAGTGGATTTGTACAAAAACTTTTGTTGGAGATTGGATTGATATCTTGTTGTTGCTCTTTCAAAACATGGAATTTATTTTGAGATTCATCTCATTTCCCTCCTTTTGAAAATATTCCTTATAGATTAAAAGCACAATTTTAGATATTTGGTTCAGGGCATTTTCTAATTTGTATAAGTAGAATAGAGAATGGTTTTCGTTTTATGTAAGATTTATTGATTAAACCACTAAAAGTACCACACCATTTTTTTAAAATCACACAGAGAGAGTGAAGAATTGGAGTAGTGCGGCAATATTTTGAGGTTCAATGTGGATTTTTAAGTGCTATTTTGATATTGCTTGATTGAAGCATGTGCCTCCTCCAAGTTCTTGACCATTTGTCCAACTTATAGAATTAGTTTGCTTAATTATTTGATGAGTATAGTAGTCAGTACCCAAGTTGATTAATGTGTTTTAATTTTAGTAAAGTTTCCAAACTTAGTATATGAATTAATCTGGGAGTTTATGCATTGTTTTTAAGAGCTTCAAAGATTTACATATCATAGTTTAGAGTAAGGAGTGATTTTTTTTCAATTATCTATAACCATGGTTTTCTTACAAATTGTTGTTGATTTGCAAGATTAGTTTTATGATTTTATTTCTAAATATATTTTTGGAGTGTAAGATTAGAGCATTGATTGATTAAGTTCAAGAACTCAAGGTGTGAGCAAATAGTCTAGGGTTTTGTTTTTCAAGATGCTAGAGTCATTCTCTTGCATCTCTAGTGATACGCCTCAAATTTCATGGGCCCCAGATTGACATTAAGTGTTGATCCATTGATATAACCTATATTTCACCCAATAGATTGTACCATTTAATTCTGTGTAAAATTCATTTTGTTTTGTAGTGACTATCTTTTAGACATGTTTTATAAACACTTTTTTATTTTATTTCTATGTTTTATATAGGTAGGGACTATGCTTCTTGAAACCCTTTTTTGACTAAGAATTTAGTTAAAATGAATATGTATTAACTATCTATGCAATAGAAAATTATTTATTTTAATTTTACCTTTATAGTTTGAACCATATTAAACTTTGTAATTTATAAAAATATATTTGCATTTTTTATTTAAAGTAAGTTTTTTTTCATGTAGTTTCATATACAAAATTTTGATATAAGTTCACCAATACATGATCTATAATAAATGTCATTTCATAAAAATAAACATCATGATGATAACCATATAGCAAGCCTAAACATCATCTAAAATACACATTCAAATTTGTTAACAACATCTAATTATGTACACCTCTAGCACATATAAAGTTTAAACATCATTAGATAACACGTAGATCTAATAATATAATAGGGAATCATCATCATGATCACATCTAACAAAACAAAAGAATTGACTAACATCATCCCCACACACATCATCAAATATATATCTCATGTTAAATAAATTCTTTAACATACAAATTCGTTGGCTTGATGGGGCCTAGACCCAGGTTCAAAGTGACTGTGCAGTCCAACAAAACCCACTATTACCGGCCCTTCCGACAATGATCTGCTTGCATAGACTCAAGTCTCACCCGTGGAAGTATAAGGGGATTCTAGATCCAAGTTTCTGCATCCAGAGGGATAGAGAGTTGTGGCTTTAAGGCTTTTACTTCTTATCAGGTCTTCACAGGTCATATCTATCAATAATGTAGGCTTTGTTCAACACATATGTTCAAATCACTAACATATTGCATGATTTTACTTACTCATGCATTGAACAAAGTAAATAACCATAAACAAGACTATGCTATTGAATTACAGATCAAAAACCTTATTCAACATAGACATTTATAAGAATTAAGTAAAATAAAAACACATCAATGTAACTCAGATTTATCCAACAATACTTTCATTGATAGCCAAATATTTATCATACATTCAGTTCCACTATGCGCACAGAGCTATAGGGGTTTGTGAACATAGTTGCAAACTTCTTAAGGTCTCCACGCACATAGCTACAGGAGCCTTTCCTCTAACCCAAAACACAAACTGAAAAAAATATTACATCTAAATGAATCTCATAATATCTATCATTTAAGCTTACTTTCCTTCTTTTCATCTCTTACATTTTTTTTCTATGAATTCTATCTAGAATCCTTATATAGGATTATCCTTTACTATACCATAGTACAAAACCATGGGCAGAGTCCAACGTTCAAAAAATATCCCTTCCCATTACATAATAAGGGGCTTTGACCCACCCCAAAGACCCTATGACTTAAAATAGACTCTATGTTGTGTGTTGCACTCATCGATTTGCATATTCTTGCCTTGTCTCTTTCTTCGAGGGGATCCCATCTCCAATAGGACCCAAAGAAAAAATTGTGACTCATCACGAGTCACAAACCTGGTGTACCATCGATTTTTGGTTTAATGTCACTCAAGGCATCCTTCAACATGGGAAATAATTCGGTGCATTCCTTTTAAAACTCCTTAATCTCTCTGAGCAGTGTGTCTATAACCCTCTTAGTTGCCTTCTACTCGAATCCTATTTGCGTCATGCACAATGCCATCAACTTCTTTTCCGCAGTTTGCAAGAGTTGACTCACCTTATCTTCCCATGGTTTTAGTCTATATATAAGTAGTTTCTCCTTCCTGTACAACTCATCAACTTGCTCTTGTAAGAATTTACCCTCTTGGAGATGCGTAAGATGTTGCATTGATGCTAAGGTATTAGCAGTGACCTTAATATGATCCATTTGTCCCAGATTTTCACACACTTCATCCTATAAATTTTTCACTTGAGGGTCCTCCTACAATGAGTTCCATACATCGAGAACTTCCCAAAATACATGTGCACACTCATGTATGTGAGACTTAACATATTTTTTGGCAGCTTTCAACTCTGTTGTGCACTTCTCTTGGACTTCTAGAGGAGTGTAAGACTGCAATTAGAGAACTTTTGAGGTCTAAATTGGGCCTCCTATTAAAAATGTACAACCAAAATAAAATTTATAAGAACCAATAGGATTCAAGATGATGAATTCAACCATGGGGGATGCATCAACTTTTTTTTGGTAAAAAAGTAGAAAGATTAAAAAATAATAAAATAATTGAAAATTACTTTTTCAACTTATTTGCCTAAGGTTTTACTCAAATTTTCAGAGGGGATAATCATTGGATGTAAAATTTAATTCCTCATCAAAGGAGTACCTATGTTGCATACTTTCGATTGACTGAACTACACGGAAAATGAGAAATACATCAAAAAACATGATTGCAATCACATTTTTCATGTATTTCTGATTTTTCGTATAGCAGGGCCCATCAAAAGTATGTAACATGGTACTCCTTGGATTAGGAATAAAATTATGCATCAAACGAGTGCTCCCGCTTGAAATTTCAGTAAACTCATATTAGATAAGTTGAAAATACGAGTTGAAAAAATAGTTTTTTCTTTTTAGACCTCAAAATTCCCGTAATGAATTACATCTGCAACTCAAGTATCTTCATCTGTATTTATAAGCACACTTCATCAACTTTGGCCTTATATTCCTTAACTGCGGTGGCCAGCTTGGCCACTTTCTCTTTTGGCGTAGTTTCATCCTGAACCTGGAGCTATAGTAGCTCGCTACACGCTTTAGAGATAGCCTCCTCTAGCTTTTTTCATTGTGTTGCCTCAGCTGCGCACTCTTGGAAATAAAGTTTCTTTTCCTCAGCCATGCCCTCCCTTTCCTTCGTAATATCCTGAATGATCAGAAGGGCCCACTGTTCTCTGATATTTAGTTCCTCATCAATGCCTTGGTGGATTTCATGCAAATGCTACAGTGGAATCACAATGAGATTTATCTTTGTATTCTTCCATAGGGACACTTGCCTTAGCTTCTCTATCATGTCAAAACTCAGAGTGCCTATAGGGAAAGGCACCATGTGGGTATCAGAAGTTAGCGCCAACTCATGCGCAATTGTGCTTGTACCAGCCTATGATTCACTTGGTTTAACCATGCTCACTTGCAAGCTCTGCATGTTCGCCTAAGAAATTATTGTCTACACCTAAAAGTCTTGCAAGCCCTTATGAAAATCTTCCTAAACCTTCTTATATTGTTCTTCAATATTTCCACATAAGTGCTTAGTGGCCTGCTTCACGGTATCCCCAATTTCATCGAGGTATCCATCAGTAAGGACCATGGATTATGCACCAACAGACTTATCGGAATTCACCTTATTTTGAATGCCACCCTTCTGTGGTTTTCTTCACTTGGTGGTAAAGGGGGAAGCAGGATCTGTGCTGAGATCACCGTCAAGAATATCATCCCCTCCTATTTCCAGAATCTTTATGTCAGGTTCTTTCTTAGTCACGAATGTGACCTTTGTGTCCTTATTTCCTATTATCTTAGTGGGCTTCACCCCACTCATTCTTTCCTTCTCTGTGCCTTTAGGGATCAAAGTTCACCAATCGCAGGGCCAATGGTTGATGATGGCCTCCACATATTCTTATTACAACATGTAGGACAACTCACACCAGACCCCAGCGAGGTCCTTCTTCGCCTAAATTTGTGTGTGTTGTAAGGAAACTTTCAACTTCGCTACTTGTCGATACTGATCCACAATGCTTGGTGGTAACTAGGGCTTTTGGTCAATGAATATCTAAAAACTCATCTCAAATTATGCCTAGAAATATTTATTAGCCATAACCCTTGATGGCTCTTCCAAATTCCATAGTGAAGCATATATGTCTGCTTCGCATAGATTGGGGTCCACAATGTTGAACTACAATTCCCTAGGTTCTCTCGACCCCATTAATGCAATTAGAAGCAAATTCCATGTTTAGTGGAACTCCTTACCCCCTTCTTGTCATGCTCTGCAATCGGCGAGGAATTCACTACATAAATATCCTTCCTCGTTATCTACTACGCCCTTGGCGCATTGCATAGCTAAGTATATTACAGGCACATAAGCCTCATCTCTATGGATTTTACTCATAATATTCCCCGCAATAATTTTTGTATTGAAGCACACAGTTCTATCCGGAATGGTATTAAATAAATAACCCTAAGTTACCTTTGTCAGCTTGTAGTAATTCTTCATGATATCTGCAAGCTGCTTATCTTGGATTTTTCCCACAAATACCCACGCGGGGTCCGAACCAAGGCAAGGAAGGGCCGCAATTCTCCATACGAGAGTCTCAATAATGGGGATCTTCTTCCCCAGCCATAAAAAGTCATCATGCACTAAGGGAATAAATTGGAGCACACAAATAATTTTGATAGTATTGCGCCCGAAGTGTGGTACATATAACATGTTGACTATCTTGGCCTGTTGTGTAACCAGCTTCAAAAATAGAAGAAAAGAGATATCAACGCCTTAGAAATAAGCCACTTCGAGGGGGCAACCTCCAATACATTACATAAATGCACAATTCTTGGATGATACAATTTACAAAACCTCCTTTCTATATATACGAGTCCATGTGACCATAATGTAATCCTAGTGGGCCACAATTTAATCCTAGCCGACCTAACAATAATAATTTAAGGGCACAATAATAAAAAAATGGGGGTTACAAGGGTACAATAATAACAATAAGGGGGTTACACTAGCAAAAATAAGGGACTATACTAGTAATATAGGGACCTAACATGCCCCTCTCCTTCAAAAAAGTGTTGTCCTCAACGCTTGAGTAGATCTGGGTGATTCTGTATAAAATTCTCATCCTCCCATGTAGAATATTTAGTGGGTAAGTTCTTCCACTTGATGAGATACTCTGAACTTGATCGATTCTGTAGTTGTCGAGTTCTTGTTTCCATGACCGCTTCTGGTTCCAATATGATTTTTCCTTCCTCATAAAGTTCTGGAAATATTGTTTGAACTGGAATATTTTCACCTATAACCTTCTTTAAGCATGAAACATGGAAAACTGGATGTACTCACGAAGAAGTAGGAAGCTCCAATTTGTATGCCATAGTACCAATCTTTTGCAACACCTTGTAAGGACCATAATACTTTGGAGATAATTTATTATCCTTATTAGCTTGCTTGAGGGACATTTTTTTATATGGTTGTAGCCGTAAAAATACCCAATCTCCTATATCAAAACTTCTCTCGCTGCGATGTTGATCTACCTTTTGTTTCATTCGATTTTGTGCCAAATTCAGGTTATCCTTTAAGAGTTGGAGAACTTCTTGCTGATGCTCGACGTGATCTTCCACTGCTTGAACCTTCGAATTTTCCCTTAAAGATGATGTGATCGGTGGTGGATGATATCCATAAAGTGCCATAAATGGGGTCATTTTTGCTGCAGTATGGAAGGAAGTGTTATACCACCATTCAGCGAGAGGTAACCACTTGACCCATTGTGTTTGTTTATCGGATACAAAACAACGAAGATATCCTTCCAAACATTTATTTACTATCTCAGTTTGACCATCAGATTGAGGATGATAAGATGAGCTATGAGCTAATTTAGTGCCCAAACAAGAAAATAACTCTGTCCAAAAATTTCCCGTAAAAATGGGATCTCTGTCGCTCACAATAACCCTTGGGCTTCCATGTAGCTTTTGAATTTTGTCCACAAATGTAGTAGCAACTGTACTTGCTTTAAATGGATGAGATAATGCACAAAAGTGTGCATACTTGGTAATTCTATCAACTACCACCATGATGAAATTCTTTCCTTCGGAATTAGGTAAACTTGTGATAAAATCCATTGAAATCTCCTCCCAAGGTTGACTTGGAATGGATAAAGGTTGTAGAAGTCCCGGGGTCTTAATTGTCTCCACTTTATTCTACTGGCAAACCAAACATTCCGCCACCAACTTTTGAATATCAGATTTAAGGCCATCCCAAAAAAATTCTTTCTTCACCCTGTGGTAAGTTTTTAAAAATCCTAAGTGTCCTCCTAAAGGAGAAGTGTGCAATTCCAAAAGAATCATTTGTTTTGGTTGGAAATTCTTACAAAGACATAAGCGATCTTTGTACCATAAGGAATCATTTTTCCAACTAAATGTATCATATGTACTAGGATCTTGCTGCAACTTTTGAATGAGTGTCCATACATCTTTGTCCTTCTTCCATTCATTTCTTGCTTTGGTTATCCAATCTGGTTGGATAATAGAAATGGCACAAAGCAATGCCTCCACCTCTTCATTCTTTCTTGAGAGTGCATCTGCAACAACATTAAGCTTTCCTTTTTTGTAGATTATTTCAAAGTCATAACCCAACATCTTTGTGACCCATTTTTTTTGCTCTTCTGAAGATAGTCTTTGTTCCAAAAAGTGTTTAAGACTATCATGATCAGTTTTTACCTTGAAGTGTCTTCCCATTAGGTAAGTTCACCATTTCTTTAGTGCATGCAGTATTGCTAACATTTCCTTCTCATAAATAGGTTTCTGTAAATACTTTCCTTTGATTGGACGACTTTCAAAAGCAATGGGTCTTCCTTCCTGCATTAAAACCGCACCAATTCCATTTCTTGAGGCATCACATTCCACAATAAAGGTTTTTGTGAAGTCTGGCGTAGCTAAGACCGGTGCTAGGCACATTGCCTCTTTAAGATGTTCAAAGGCCTTAGTTGCTTCGGGAGTCCATGAAAATGCATCTTTCTTCAATAATGTTGTTAGAGGTGCTGCTATTCTCCCATAATTCTTAACAAACTTGCGATAATACCCTGTTAACCCGAGAAATCCTCGCAACTACTTTATGGTTGTGGGGACTTTTCATTCCTTAATGGCTTTAATTTTGTTAGGGTCTACTTTAACACCCTCATGAGATACAATATGACCCAGATATTCCACCTCTTGTACTCCAAAGAAACATTTGGATGATTTTGCATATAATTGTTTCTCTTGCAATAGTTTGAGCACCCTGTCAACATGTTCAACATGATCCTTCCAAGACCTGCTGTAGATTAGTATATCATCAAAAAATACTAGCACAAATTTTCTAAGGAACGGTTTGAAAATGGAATTCATCAACCCTTGAAATGTAGAAGGTGCATTGGTAAGGCCAAAAGGCATGACCAAGAATTCATAATGACCCTCATGAGTTCGAAATGCTATTTTTGGAATATCTTCAGTCTTCATTCTAATTTGATGATATCCTGAACGAAGATCCAACTTGGTAAAATAGATTGCTCCATGTAATTCATCCAATAATTCATCAATCACAGGAATGGGAAATTTATCTTTAATGGTGAGCTTATTAAGCTCCCTATAATCAGGACACATTCGCCATGATCCATCCTTCTTGTGTACCAATACTACAGGAGCAGAGAAAGAACTTTGACTAGGTTGAATTATACCCGCCTCTAACATTTCTACAATCATACGTTCAATTTTGCTCTTTTGGAAGTAAGGATATCTATAAGGCCTGATGTTTGGAGGAACACTTCCTGGAATCAAATGAATAGCATGATCATGATCACGAATAGGTGGGAGTCCTTTGGGAGTTTCAAACACCTCGGAATGATTGTCCAAGACTTGTTGGAGATCTGCAGAAATAGATGATTTTGATGTTGGAACTTCTAGTGAGCATAATTGTGCAATCACGCCTCGTTGTTCTTTCTTTAGAAGCTTTGTCATGCCATTAGAGCTTATTATCCTTCCCGGCTTCCCTTCAATACCCCGTAATTCGACTTCCTTTCCTTCTGAAAAAAATTTCAAGAAAAGTTCTTTAAAATTAAAAGCTACCGTCCCCAAAGATTGTAACCATTGTACTCCTAGTACAACATCAGCACCTCCCATAGGAATGGAAAGCATTGGACTTGTCAACACATATTCCCCAATGGTTAGCTTGATATTATGGCATTTTCCAGAGCAATTTATAGTTCCTCCATTTGCAACCATCACTTGACATTCTGGTGCTGGGTATAGGAAACAATTTAATTCCTTGGCTACCTTACAATGAATAAAATTATGCGTGCTACCTGAATCAATCAACACTATTACCTTTCTCTTCTTGATTTGTCCTTTTATCTTGAGAGTTTGAGGAGTGGTAATTCCTGCCAGTGCATTACACGATATGGTTGGATTCATTTCTTCCTCGTCTGGGGCTTGTTCCTGGTGTATATCCTCTTCTTGTTCATTTTCTTCTTCCTCTTCACAATCTATGTAAAATAATTTCTTCTCAGCACACTTATGACCTTTAGTGTATTTGCTATCACAACTGTAGCAAAGCCCTTTTGCTCTTTTTTCTTCCAATGGTTGTGGTGTCAACCTTGTAGGTTGTGGAAATCTAGGCGTAGCAACACTTCCTTCTTTATAGAATTGAGTGGTAGGCTTCCTTGTCGCCATAATTTTACATTCAACTTTTCTTGCCAACCCGAATGCCTTCTCCAATGAATCAGGTTCCAAAACGGGAACTTCATGTTGGATGTTATCCTTTAAAGTGCCTAGGAAGAGATCAATCCTGTGTTCCTCTGTAAGATCAGTTACCCTTATATTCAATTTTTGGAAGTCCTCAATGTGCTGCCCCACTAAACCCTTTTGTTTGAGATTTATCAATTGGGTAAAGAAGGTGTTGCTCTTTGTATCCTCATAATGTGCTATCATTTCTTCCGTAAAAATTGACCAAGTGACATTTTTTTTACGGGAACAAAGCTATCGATACCATACAAATGTATTTTGTTCTAAATGTAAAGTTGCAATGCGTACCTTTTGTGTGTTTTGCACGTTAATGAGATCAAAATATTGCTCCATCTATAGTATCCATGTTACAGGATCCTTTCCATCAAACTTCCTCATATCCATTTTTGGAATATGGTGGTTCTTCCCACCAACATTCGAGTTTATGAAATCACGATTAACATTTATTTTGTTCTCATCATGAGCTTCTTCTACTATATTTCCGCCATTAGGAATCATTTCTTGTTTTAAGCTTGTCATCAAGCCTTCCATGTATGCTTTTAGATCATTCTTCATGTTTTCCATGTTGTCTTTCATGTCATCCATCTTAGCTTCGATGCCCACTTCCATGCCATCCATCTTAGCTTCCATGCCATCCATCTTAGCTTCCATGCCTTTCTTCAAACCATCCATCTTCACTTCCATGCCATCCATCTTAGCTTCCATGCCTTTCTTCAAACCGTCCATCTTCACTTCCACGCCTTTCTTCAAAACTTCCATTTCATTTTTTGTTGCTCTTTGCGAGAGTGAAATTTGTTGCACTTGCTCTTGTAATTTTGATAGATCATGTTGTAATTCTTCATCTTCATGAGTCATAGTAGAGCCTTCTGAAGGCTTAATGGGTGTTGAATTATTTTTACGGGGCATTTTTTAGAACCCAATACTGATATCTATTCTACAATACACCCTTGTAATCAATTCAAATTGATTCTTCAAACAAGAGTTATGCAATTCGGAAAAAAATACACACCTTTTACTTGCTTTGAGGAGCTCGATATTGAAATTGTATTACCTCTGTGATTATAGATCTTTAATATCTGAAATTACGCACTACATTAACCCTCTGAATTCTCTTTTGAATGCCACAGGTCTGACCTGATTTGGATTCTCCAAGACAAAGTTGTGTCCAATCTCCCACAATGACCTAATTATGGACTGGTTCAGTAGAGTAAAATTGTACGACTTGCCACGTGTCACTGTTTCATAATTTGTCTCTGAAATTGATAGCCAAGAAACTACAGTCTGTGTGCTTGTGACCAATTTTTACGGCACTCCAATCTGATGCCCAGAGAGAGAGTTATTGAACTTTTCCCACGATCACCTCTTTGAGATGCAATTCAGGAGCCTGAAAAAGCACTACATTCCACAGATCATATCTCCAAAAATATTGCGAACCAAGCTCTAAAAGTTTCTGATGGATTTCCCTAGGATTTCAGCTTCGCACCATATGAATTTCAGATTCTGAACCTTCGTAGAAAAAAAATTATAGCGCAAATTCCATGATGACCTGATTAGGAGCCTGAAAACAGACCTAACTTCCACAGATCATATCTCCGAAAATATTGCGAACCAAGCTCTGAAATTTTTAGAAAACCTTCCTCAAGATTTCAGCTTCTGAAGCTTTGTAGAAAAAAATTTATAGTGAAAATTCCACAATGACCTGTTTGGAGCAATGAAACCCTAGAATCCAAAGCTCTGAAACCAAATGTTGTGTAACCAGCTTCAAAAATACAAGAAAAGAGATATCAACGCCTTAGAAATAAGCCACTTCGAGGGGGAAACCTCCAATACATTACATAAATGAACAATTCTTGGATGATACAATTTACAAACCTCCTTTCTATATATAGGAGTCCATGTGGCCATAATGTAATCCTAGTGGGCCACAATATAATCCTAGCCGACCTAACAATAATAATTTAAGGGCACAATAATAACAAAATTGGGGTTACAAGGGTACAATAATAACAATAAGGGGGTTACACTAACAAAAATAAGGGACTATACTAGTAATATAGGGACCTAACATGGCCTCATGGATACCCTTCACCCATTTCATTGGCTTCAATCATGTTATTTCTCCCTTATAAGCCTACTAGCGCAAATATCTACTGGGCTAAAACTGTGGATGTTTGCTTCGATCATTAAAATACCAATCCTCCATTCTGAGATGAGGCACCTTGTCTAGTACCTCTCCTTCAACCACCACCTCATGTGGAATCAATGGTGTAAACACCTTGTGCCTCACCGTGTCAGGTTTTTTCACTGTCTTCCATGAAGGAATATATGACGACACCCTAGATATAGGATCAACCTCCTCAACATCAATCTCTTCTGGGACTTCCTACCTTCATCGCCATCTAATTCTATATCCATGGCCTTTTTTTGTCGATCTTAATCTCTCTCACTCTGATGTTCCTTTAGGATTTTCTTCTGAGGTGATGACCTTAGGATTGGATTCTTAGGCTTCATGAATAGTTCTACGCCCGTAGTCATCTTCTTGCTAGCAAAAATTGGCCCTATGGTTGTTACTGACGGTGTGGCTATTATGGTGCAACCTACTCTTCGTGTGAATGTGTGTTTGAGCCCTTCCTTGATCAAGGTTTATATAGATAACTATAATCCAACATGCAAAATATCACTTGAATCTCTTGTAGGAAGCAAATCTCACCTCTAACACTTAGTGCAAAAAGTGTTCGTATGGGGAGTGAGAGTTGTCCTTCATAGAAAATTTCGGATTCAAACCACATCACCACTTTTAGATACTCCTCATAAATGTTGATTTGGTGGAATATCTATCGATACATGCCCATTAATTGCATCCCTACCACTCCTTTCAATGTCAAAGTCATTGACCAATCAACCTTTATTGCTCCAACAATCATATTTTGTACAAGCTTCATGAGATCACCCCCTCAACAAGGTCCTAGCTTCCTCGACACAGTAACCCACAGTTGTTCCTACATTCATACTGCTCCATAGTACTATGACTGCAACGAAGCCACCCTTCAATAGAATCCTTCTATCTCTGTTCATCTTGGTACCCACAGATCTCCTCCCCAATGCAAAATTGTTGGTCGGTTTTGTCCAATCAGGTTGTACCAACATCTTTGGCTCCTTGGTAATTCTGAATACCCCTACCTTAACTTCCTGAAGAGCCTCAATAATTCACTCCTAACCATCACCAAAGCTATATGTTAATAAGAACCCTTCTATCATATTATCCAAATTTGCGGTTCCATGGCTCAACTTTGTTCAAGATACCATTGTTGAGGTATCATATCCTAGGAATGAAAGAACATGTCCACCCATTCTAGATGAGGTTCGACGGCCCAAGATTCAGTCCTACAGGCAAATTTCTCACAATGATCCTTCTGACCGTCATACTTCTTTGTGATCCTCATGTGAACCTCACCAAATCTCAGCCTTATCAACTTCCAAAACTCCTTCCATCCTCCTAAAACTTCCCTATGTATGCCTCACCATCAAGCTGGACTAGACTTCAATGTGAAGCTTAAAGCTTTGTATCTCTGGTATTTAGGCACCTTTTGCTCAAATTCCTCCAAAAAAAATACAACATTCCCTATTCCACCATAAAAGGTAAGAAACTCTCTTACGATCTTACACAATGCGGAGATTTGGTAACCCTCTTACATTGCTTAGTGGTTACTTCATGAAAATTATTCTGCAAATCCTCCAACTCTTCATCGGAATCTGAAATGAATGAACTATCTCACTCCCAATGTATTCTACCATCTATGGTGGGATTAATCTAGTCTTAATCCAGCACAGTAAGCTTATATATCTGATCAATCTCAACATCCCCATACTCATGCTGGACAGGCTTTGTATAGTGCACATCTTTAGATGCATCTAATGGCACAACAACTCGAGTACCATTCTTTCCAAACATCATATGCTGCTTCTTCAAGTTGATTATAGAATCCAGGTCATAATCCCACTCAAATCCTAACAACGCAAGATATGTATTACTATAATCAACAATCTCAATCACTTCAACCTTGACCAACAAGCCAACCACATCAATATATATGATAATCCCCTAAAATCGCCCATAGGAATGATCTTCTTTTGATTTTACATCCTCAGTTGAATTGGTGACCATTGCAGCTTAGGCCTTCCCATCTAATCCCATGTCTGATTTGGTTGAATGTTGGCATCTGACCATAGATCTAGAATGACTTTATCCATCTCATAATCTTTGATCTGCTTAGTCAACCGCATCTCCTGACCGATTCTTTTCTTCTTCTTGTATAATTTGTTTACTGTGCACTATTCTAGTTGTAACTTTTCCTTGCTAGCACAGTTAATTATTATCTCTTGCAACCCTTCTACATCCCTTTGGTCCCTCAGAAATTTCATACACATCTGAAATAAGGACGCCAAGATATATCAATCAAATTCCTTTACTTCGTCATTCTCCAATGGAAACAACTATCTCTGCGTGGTAGGTGGCAAAGCTTTAGGAGTCATAAATGTCTTCCTTGCTTCCATGAATGTCTCTTTCTTGGTTCGTGCATTAAATCCAACATTATTATGTTCAAATTTCCTTACCCAGGTCTCTATCACAACCTTTTTTTCCTTATGCACAGTCTCCTCTGGTATTCACACCACTGTGCATTACTATGTTAACACTTGGATCTGCCCAGTGTGTTTCATCCTTCATCATTTTTATATTCTAAGTTGGTTATTTGTTGCACTTATCCCACATTTTAACTAAAAATATGGGACAATATTCAATTTCATGACAAAATTCTTGACAATACCTGTAGGAAGCTATAGTAGGATTTTGAAAATCCCTAGAAAAATGTCTAGTCTGTGTGCAGTTGTAACATATCATCTGACCTCGTCCACAACCTATGCCTCCTCATCGACCACACCCTCGACCTAGGAAACCTCCTCGCATAGTCAGCGAACCTAAAGCTTCGCGCCCTTCTACTTTCATTTGATATGCACCATGATTGTTATGCATCATCAGATCATAGCTCTTACAATGTTGCTCATCATGTCCCACCAACTTGCAGAATTTGCTGACAAAATGATTCGACAATCTGATAAAATTTTTCAATAGGTGACAATAGTGCGTGGAATGTTGGCTTGCAATTTTGCATAAGATACACCATACATGGGGCCCTACACTTGGCCCTATGATTGATCTAGGCTTCAATGGACTCGGCATCCAATCATTCAAATATTCTCTATAAACAGGGCACTTCTCTTTATAGTGACCCTCTGCTTTGCATTTGATACACCAAACCTCCGTTCTTATCTCCTCGTGAACCTCCTTTCCCTTATTTAGATCTCGGAGCTCCATATGCAAGCTCTCCAACTAATCTTGAATCTGTTGCACCCCTATTATTTATCGACTATCGAGGAAGCCTCTAGCTTCATTGTTATCTCCAACGCTTCAACCTCAGTAGAAATATTTTATTATGCTAGTGACAATCTGAGATGAGGCAACTTGTTCATCCAAGAACCTAAAACTAATTTGGCTCAAAAATGTCTTAAATCACTGATCTACCTCTCATATGATCTCAGTAGCCAGGTGCTTAATATCCTTGATCTTCGTGATACACTGGGACTGTGACTTTGGTTTTTCTTAATTTAGCATTCAACGCGGTCTTTGTCTCATCCAAATAACCATTTTCATTCGTCATAACATATTTCATGTACCAAGGAAATTCTCTATCTTGAAAAATGGTAACCAACTACATTTTCCTCATGTTTTCATATGTAACATTATACGAACTCCATATTACATCTACCACAAACTAGAACTATTCAAGATTATCTGTTCCCTTGAATACAAGCATCTTCAGGGGTTGGACCATGTTGAATGGGGGAGGTGGAGGTGGAGGAAAAAAATTATATGGAGTGATGATGGGGGTGGAAGGCTGGGGAATCTCTATAGTGCTTTTCTGAATTTCACATCTCAGACTTCTCAGGTAGTGAGGTTGCTTTCTCTTTCTCCATACCCAAGAAATAGACTATATTCATTTTCAACGTACATTCTCGAGCTGTTCCTAAACCTTTTGCTGCTTCATGTAGCACCAGATTCTCTTTCTTCACACATCAATCTAAGTGCATCTGTAGTACACCATTTTCTCATAATAGCATTCTAATCCAAAACTTCAGTGAATTCAGGTACTTACCTCTATATCCTTTGAATAACTTGCACTCTTCTTTGCTATAAAAAGAATAACTATCAATCGCAAACCAAGTGATGAAAACCCCAAGGATACTATCTATCCAATAATCAACATATCTCGTAATCTTGTTATAAACCCTTTTCATCTTCTCAGTTAGATCTCGGTTCCATGTAGTGAGCTTATTATTGAATCAACCCATCTGCGTAATTAGTCTTCATATCCACTCGTAGAACTCAATAAAAAATGACGAGAAAAATATCTCGTACTGATCTATATATATATATATATATATATATATACTTCTGTAACCAATTTTCAGTAGAGGTGCGATTTTTTGTTTCCATGCACAACAAAATCGCATTCTCTAAGACTTACCCAATCTTCGATCTCTCTCTTATACGGATTCCACATCCAGCTGACCCTGAGTCAGATCCCGACCCTGGCAATGGAATCATTTGTTAGCTTGATGGGGGTTAGACCCAAGTTCAAAGTGACTTCACAGTCCAATAAAACCCACTATTACTGGCACTTTTGGCAACGATCTGCTTGCGCAAACAAAATTCTCGCCCGAGGAAATATATCAGAATGCTAAAAATAGGTTTTTGCATCCATAGGGATAGAGAATTGTGGCTTTAGGGATTTTATTTCTTACCAGTTCTTTGCACATCAGATCTATCAATAATATAGGCATTTTTCAACACATATGTTGAGCTCACTAACAGACTGCACGATCTTACTTAGTCATGGATTAAACAAAGTAAATAACCATAAACAAGATTTATCTTTTCAATTACAGATCAAAACCCTTATTAAAAAAATACATTTATGAGTAGTAAGAAAAATAAAAACACATCAATGTAGCTTAGATCTATCCAACAATTCTTTCCTTAATAGCAAGATCTTTCTCATACATTGAGTTCCACCCTGCGCGTATAGCTGTAGGGGTCTTCTCACATAGATGTAGAGTTCCTAAGGTCTCTGTGCACAAAGATGTATGAGCCTTTCCTTTAACCCAAAACATAACCTCAAAATAATGTTACATCCAAATTCATCTCATAAGGTATATCATTTAAGCTTACTTTCCTTCTTTTCACCTCTTACAATTTTTTTCTATGACTTCTATCTAGAATCCTTATATAGGTTTAGCCTTTAAATACCATTGTCCAAAACCATGGGCGAAGCCCAAAGTTCACAAAATGTCCCTTCTGATTACATAATAATGGAATTTGACCCACCCCAAAGCCCCTATGAATCAAAATAGACTCCGCGTTGTGCACTGTGCTCCTCGATCTATTGAGTCTTTCCTTGCTGCTTTCTTTGAGGGGGTCCTATCTCCAACAACATCTATATGAAAGCATATTAAATGACCATATCCAACATGACCTAAAAATATACACATAAACACCAACATATAAATTAAGTACATCAACATGAAAATAAAAATTCACCATATATATATATACAAACATGTCAAATAACTATTATAAAATATATGATATAATAGTACTAATGGTGCCTTGGTCTATAGCAAAATACGATGGATGGTAAATGTCCTCAAGAGTCGAAGAATGAGGTGGAGGAGGAGGTGGCTAGTTTTCTCCCTCGAGAGAAACATGAGGTAGTGGGTCATGAGGGAAATGAGGATGGGATGGATTACTACCAGAAGGATCGCCGCCCTCATGGTCATCTGATGGGGAAATATGTCTAGGTTAATATTGTGTATTGGTTGCATGGCCATCTTGAGGAGATCGAGTGCTACAAGAAATATCATCATCTTATGATCTACTATTGGGTGAAAAATGTGTATATGCATGGCCATCCCTCCTTAATTACATTATAAACTTGGTAGCTCCAACAGTATGACACATTAGACTCATCATATCATGCAACAAGTCCATCCATAGCTTTAAGAGCCTAGGATTTACCCTGATGTCTCAATACATCGATGGGTGAACTCCCGCCTCAACCAAAAGTATAGAGTGTCGGTTGCACAACTCCATTCTAAAAGGGAAGTTTTACCTCCCTTGTATCATATCATGATATCTATCTAAATTTATACAAAAATGTTACAAAAACATGGCAGACCATCTGATATAGCATGGCCTCTACACCAAATAATGAACATAAAAAGGGATATAAACTAATGTGTTTCCCATCACTGGCAGAGTGTGAAATGGTACTCACTAATAGTGATAGGAACTTAACCTTGTCTGTACCAAAATAAGCGATTCGCATCTATCCACCAAACACAAAAATTCTTTGGGGAACTACATGATCCCCAACGTATCTCTGAGAGTAGATAAATTGAAACTCTTCTACAAAACGAAGGCATACATTAGGGAACTACTAAAACTCCTCCTCTCCTGGATAGGAAAATGATAAAATAAATTTCCTCCTCTATGGTCTTGTACCACATGTCAGTACCAACATGAAAATCATGTTTGTGGGAATCCTAGCTATGGATTAGTTGTTCCAATAGCCTAGTGTGCCCCTTTAGGTATGTAGCCTCCTCATAGTAATTAATGAGGCTTACATTCCTTAATAGGCCTTGTCATTTCGGTAATTAGGAAATGGTACAAATCCCTCTCCCTCTCTTGTGTCTATGAGTCTCGTACCATATTATATTGGTCAACCCTATGCTTTTGCTACTATTTCTTGTTTCTCCATTGACGTATCTACATGATTGACATATAAAATAGATACGCCTCACACATAAAAAATAATATTTTAAAATGAAAAATGTGGTTATAAATATGGACATATAATTTTCAATTAAAAAAAAAATCAACCTTGGTGCGCCAAAAAAACAGGAACATGCCTTACATGGTGTGCCAAAAAAGGAACGCACCAAAAATGATGCGTACATCGACTTGATGCACCGCTTTCAATTCACATACATATATAACATTATTTTTTTTTCATGTGGTGCGTCGACATAAAATTTTGCGCTGGTGCGTTAATTTTAGGTTGATGCACTGCACCAGAATGTTGAGGTAAAAAAATGCATCGAGCTATAATTGTTTAATAATATGTGGTGTGTTTGGTAAAAATAAATGCACCAAGAAGCTCATATTACCAGAAGCACTATCGTAAAAATTATAATTTTGAAACTGGTGCGTCGTGGAAATTCATGGCTTGGTGCATTTCCATTTACCAAACGCACTAAAGAATACTTAAAAAAACAATGCATTAACATTATGCAATGATTTGTGGTGCACCTTGTAAATTTACAAGGTGTGTTGTGAACATTGTGAGATGAACCTATCGAAAATTCCATGCAAAATAAATAAATAAAAAGCAATGCATTTTTTAACATAATTTTCAATTCTACTCTAGTGAAAATTTAAATTGGAGAGAAACATAGGCATTACCTGGGCATTTTCTCATTAGGGAGGCATGGTTTCCATGTAAACGAAAAAAAAATTGACCACCATTTAAAAAAAATTCAAAGGCACATAGTGAGAAATGGACAAAAGGATGAAAATAAAGGGAAGTAGTAATGGTAGGGCACTTCACAGAGAAAAAAGTGTCATTGGTGCCCAAGAGCTCTCCACCACTGCAAATAGTAAAAAAATATATTATGGATGGTAAAAAATTTTTTTAATTTAATCCTATTTCGGTGCGCTCCAACCTCATTCAAAAATGCGAATAATTTACAAAGTGAATTTTTACTTTTTAAATTAATAACCCCATCGCAGTGCACCATGTTATGTACACACCCCAGGTGTTTCAAAACAGTAATAGCACTTGTGCTTCATCGGAGAATTGCACCGAAATGGTGAAAAAAAAATTTACGACTTACATTTTTTAAATTTAACCTTTATTTGGTGCTATCAAGTAGTATACACACTAATGCTCCAGTTTCACCTAGCACACCGCTATTTTTAAATTAAAAATGCTCCAATGGTGCACTGTGTTGTATATGCACCGAGGCATTCGGGAAAGGTCATAGCACCGAGGCTTTGTGGGAGTTATTAGGTTCCTTTGCTTTGGCAGATTGGTATACCAGATGACAAGGCAACATGAAACCAGTCTTTGGAGTTTTGGGACATAGCCTTCCTGGACTCGGAGAGGGATCTCTCTATTTTTTTGCAAAGGATATGAACTTGTTTTCTTTATAGGGTTGATTTTAGGCTAGTTATTAAGTGTGAGGTTTTGTTGTTTTTTTTGGTTGGTTATAATGATAAAGAAGCATATGTAGAATGAGGAAATCTCTAAGTCATTGGGAAATGGAGTCTAATGGAAGTCATGATAAGTTCATCAACGGATCAGGGAGTATCATAGGGAAAATCTAACTTGGTGAGTGGATCTTCAAGTTTTTAGGGGTAATGAGATGGTCATCAACTGTAAGAATGAAAATTAGGACAAAGGGCAATCAAGAATCCTTTATCATATGTACTTCTCAAAAAAGGTAATTAAATATAATAAACAAGAAGAGGTAATCAATAGGCAGGGAAAACCATAAATTCTTTTATTCAACTAAAGCAGATGACAATTCAAGACAAACTTTTCCAGTGAAATATAGAAGGAAAGAAACTCATTTAACTTCTATTGATTTCACTTTCAAGGACATAAAAAATTTAAGAAACACATATAACTGTAATCAGAGAAGAGGGAACTCCTAAAAATCCTTTATTATAGTTATGAAGATATCTAAAACAATTAGTTAAGCAAGTACAAATGGTATGATCGAAACGAAACCTCTTTGGCAGACTTTAAAGAATGGTACTTTAGAGAGAGACTTCAAAAATAGTGTTTTAGTGGCAGCAAGTAAGCAGGGCTAGCCATAAATCATGCTTCATACCAAATGTATTGAACTATTTATGAAATAAACAATCTTAGGGGGTATAGAGAGCAATTAATAATTCTCTAAAATTTCGTAGTAGAAGAAAAGATTAAGGCAGTGAAGAATTAACACTAAGGTGATTTCAGAAGACATTTATTAGTATACAAATTTTATTCTACTGCAATATAGAAAGGTGGAAACATAATGAAATAGGAAATAAAAATATCTGATTAGAAGCAATTCACCAACAACCAAGCTTAGGGATCCAGTGATCTAGCCTCCTCCATCAACAAACAAATCAGGGCATCCACAAGTTCCAAGACATCAATTTATTTTCAACTTCCAAGAGACTATGTATTACTTCAAAGAGTCATCAAATGCCAACAAGATAATGAGTTCAGATGTAGTATTTATGCCGCAAATGAGGAGTTGAAGCTAAGCTAGTGTTTGAGTGTCATTTATTATAGAGTTAATGAATTCCTAACCTTGATGACCATGCAAGGCTCAAGGCAGGAACATCTGTAGATATTTCTCTGAATAATAACTTATATCTTAACTCCTAAGGAAAAATAGGTGAAATTTTTGACTTTAAGGCCTATTCATAACTTTTACAATAACTGTGTGGTAGATGTAAATATCTATGACTTAGCCTAATAACTACTTAATGCTTAATTGAAGGAAACAAAGCACTAGGTGGCGCAAATATCTTTGGAGAAGAGTAACTGTCACAGTCTGAGTCATTTGAATCTGTTTTGGGTAAATCTGCCCTTTTTTATCTATAATCTCTGTCATTAAGCCTTAAAATCTGTCTTTTATTCTCTGAATTTCTGATTTTATCATTTTCTTTTAATTTTTTATGATCTATGTCCTGTTCTTTTAATCCTTTTTTATTTATCTCTTTTGATCCTTTTTGAATTTATTCTTTCTGCTTCTCTTTCTTTGACTTCTGCTTAGTTGGCTAACCTTTTTTTTTTGTCTTCTGATTAGGATTAGCCCTCTAATCTTTTTGATTTCTTCTTCTCACTATTTCTCTCACTATTTTTGTTTTCTATGTGCAGGGGAGGCCATCTTCGTGGCTGGATGTTTTCCTTTGATTAGTTGATGAACATGTTTCATCAATGGTAAACATTAGTGCAAACCCCCTGGCCATATTTTATTTGAATTTACCTCTTGGATCGTCACCCAGAGGTTAATTTGGTCGTTTCTTGACCATTGGAATTCCTTTAGGGCATTCCACCATTAAACATGCACATAAAAAACACATTTATTAGTTTGAAACCTACAGGGAGGGCGTATGAAACATTTTTCTATGGTTTCGGGCTGTTGGGATGCTTTGGAGATGAAGGAATGGTGCAGGGACAAGGTTTCGAAGGCAGAACTGGGGGAGATTCAAATGGAGGTAGGAGGATTTTGAATTTTGGTGCAGAGGGCAAAGGTCGTTTTGGAAAACTACAGGTGGTTTATTGCACGGAGAGTAAGCGGTAAGTGGTTTTGGGCGAAAAAAATGCAATAACACTAGACGATTGCCACGTGGTAGGGTGAAACCACCCATTTCATGCGGGTCGCAAAACACTAAACCCATCGCAACTTTATTTACGATATGCATCTTGGGTTGTTGGATCTTGGGTTTGGAGATCAACGATGCGGAATGGCTCAGGGGAGTGGCAAACAGGTGAGGAGGTGGGGTCCAGGTTTTGAGTGATGTGGCAGAGTGTTTGTCATGTTGCACACGGTTATTACATATGTGGGGATAGGTTATAAAGCGATAACCATAGGATCGGGGAATGGATCTCCGATCAATGGTAGGGATGATTTGGCTAGGGGCGCGGGTGTAATTAAAAGGTGGGGACCCGCTTTTGATTTTTCAAAGGTTTAAAGGGATTTTATATAATGTTTTGGGGTGTATAAAAGTAAAGGGGAGGAGAAGAAGTTCCATGGGGAAAAGGGCTTAGGGATAAGAGGAAGGTTGGGGTTTCATGGGTAAAATGGTTTGGGGCTTAGAAGAGAGGGGCTTAAGACCTTTTATATAAAAAAGGGGTGGGTTTAGATATAAAACAAGGTTTTTAACAGAATTAAAAGGGCCCGATAGGTTAGAACTCACCTTTAAACAATGTAAAAAAGGGATCCTTTTACATTGTTTAATATGTCAAAGGAAAAAATGATGAATGAAGGAGGTTTTCATGAGGGTTTTGAGGAAAGGAATAAATGGGTTTTTTAGAGGAAAATAGGGCATGAATGACAGTGAGGGTGAGGGGGTGAAATGAGGAAAACAGGCCCAAATAATGAAGTTTTTTTTGTCGCAGTGGGGTAAACTTTTTAGGAAGAAGAGAGGGGAAAATATAGTGAAAATAGTTCAACCTTGGATAATGAAGGCAGTGAGATTTCTAAAACTCACAATACTTCTCAAATTTTGTTTTTGCAAATATGGGATCATAATTTAGTCATCTTTTAATATCATCAAAAATTACTGATGACTAACAGTGGCTCCACTTGGGGAGGGTAGCTCCCTTTTGGAGGTGTCCAGAACTTTCAGTTTATCAAATCTCTAAGTTTTTGTAGACCAGTGTCTTACCCATTGGGAAAATCTTTCCTTCTGTTCACTTACTTGATATTTCTTTTTGAGTGAAAATCTTAATAATTTGCAACATATGATTCTTTCAATGGTATTTCTACCTACCCAACCTACTTGTCCTAACATTTTTTCTTCTTTTAGTGCACTTGAACTAGAAAAATCTTAACATTTTTAATTTTGGAAACAAAAATAAACTACCTACTTCTATCCTTATTTCTTCCAAGAGTTAGGATTAAGCTAGTGAACTCTTTTATTCTCTACCTAGGCTATTTGATTGCCAACATTACGCTATTTGGCAATCTTGATTCTCTAAACTATTGACATGAAATTTAAAGCATGGTTAAAATCAGGATTAGGTAGTCTGAATTACCATGGTTGTGGCATTGGAACAAACTACAGACAAACATTATTTTGCATAAAAAGTAAAATAGATAGATAATGGCTATAATTTATCATTTGAAATGCATCCTCATATTTCTCTTTGGATCTGTTTTGAGCATGTGGAACCAATACCTTTCATTTCCTAATTTATCTTTTCTGATAAGCCAAGCTTGAATAATTTTAACAATCATTGTTTCCACTAACTTATCAAATAAATTTAAAGTATGTTCAGCCATGATTAGGCTAGACAACTGAACAAGATATTCTTTTTGAATCAGTAGTGGCATTTAGGCTTGCACACTTTCAGTATTACTATTTTTTGGGTATGGGGCTATACCTCTTTTGAATCTGCCTTCTTTTTTCGTTTTGTTTCATTGTTTTTGTATTTTTTGTTTTCAATATTTTCTCATGCAATGTTTATGTACAATGAATGAAAACTCTAAAACTAGGACTCTTGACAGAAATAGTGTTTGAGCATCCTACCATTGATAGGACCTCCAAATAATTCTGCTCCATTTAGGCCTTGTAAAAATAAAGCATTATGACCCTTGATTAAGTGAATGATATAAGGCCCTTTCCACAAATTCTCAAATTTTCCATGTTTTCCTCTATCTTCCCTTCTAGAAACCCATTTCAAGACTGTGTCTCTAACTTGGAAATTATTAGCTTTAGTCCTTCTTTCAAAGATCTGTTTGATGTTGTCTTGTATTTCTTATGTTCTTTTATTAACCTCCTCTCTTTACTTTTGCAAATGAATAGTTTGATTCAGCCTTCTCTGCATGTCATTTTCTTCTTATTGTACTTCTTGGAGGAGTTTCATGACTGGGATTCCCAAAGATGTTGGGAAGACTACATCCATGCCATATACAACTGATAGGAAGACATATTGATTGATTTCTTGGTGGTTACTCTATTATCCCATAAGGCATGAACTAGCTTAATATGCCATGTTTTATGATTTTTTTCCAACAGTCTTTTGATAATGTTGATCAAGCTCTTATTGGAGGTTTCAACAAGTCCATTTCCCTTAGGGTAGTAAGTTGTGGAGTGCCCCAATGTGATATGATAATTATAATAGAAATCAACCATTCTTTTTTATTTGAAGGTAGCAACATTATCTGTAATGATCTTTCTAGGACAACAAAATCTAGATAATATGTTGGTCTCAAGGAGCTTAATAATGGCTAAGTCAATAGTATTTCTAGAAGGGATAGCCTCTATCCACATGGTAAAATAATCTGTGGTAGTAAGGATCCAATTATGTTGGGAAGATGGGGTTGGGTGAATTTTTCCAATAAATTCTAAACTCCATTGCTAAAAGGGAGACTTAATACTAATGGGATGCAAAGGTAAAGGTAGGAGTTTTCTCTTACCATAAAAAATTTGACACTTATGGCAAGTCATGACTAGTTTTTGGGTATCAGGGAAAAGGGTGGGCCAATAGTAGCTAGCTCTAAGAATCTTGTTTGCTGTTGTTTTCCAGTAAATGTGGCCTCCACACTCTCCTTCATGCAACTCATGCATGATATTCCTGCATCATTCTCAAGCAAGCATTTAAGAAATATGCCAACAACATTTTTCCAACATAACACTCCATCTAAAATGCAGTAATTTAAAGATTTTTGTTTCAAGAATCTATCTTTAGTCATTGATAAAGAGGGAGGGGTATTGAGATAAATAAGCACATATATGATATCAACGTACCAATATGAATTTAGAAATATTTCTTCAATGTATGGAGCAACAAATTCTTCCTGTTTTTCTAAAACATCAATCATATTCATATCTAATGCTTGGAAATTTGATTCTACCATGATTTTTGCTAATCCTTGTCCTTTAATCAGCTTGGTAGGCCTGATTTATAAATCATACTCTAAAATAATAGAAATCCATTTTCCCCTTTTTCCATCAGGGTCTTGATTTATAATGTCCTTGACAACTGTATGTGGGACAAAAGCAATGACATGAGAGTGTAAAATGTAGAATCGGAAAGATTTCAATGCTTTTATCAAGGATAAGGTTTGTTTCTCCATGATGTTATATTTGAGTGGAGCATCTCTTAAATTTTTACTGAAGAAGGATATTGGTTGTTCTTGGCCCCTATTATTCTTTTACAACAACAATGCAACAATGGTGTGTTCAAATGCAAATGAAAAAATGTAGAAATCCTTGGTGAAATCAGGACTAATAAGAACTGGTGTTTGAGTGAGAGCTTGTTTCACTAGTTCAAATGATTGTTTGGATTCTAAGGTCCATTTAACTCTTATTTCATTTTTGAGCATGTTTTTGATATTCCTCAAAATTTCAACAAGGTTAGGGATGAACCTTCTCAAAAAGTTGATCTTCCCAATGAAAGATTGCAACTCTTTGAGGTTTTTAGGATGGTTGATTTTCAATATGCATTCAACCCTTTTGGGATCTACTTTGATTCCTTCTTCAGAGATGATATGGCCTAGGAGTTCTCCTTCTTGGAGACAAAAGAGTGTTTTCTTGGGGTTTAAGGACAAGCCATATTTCCTTGCTTTCTCAAAAACTTTTCTCAAATGGGCTAAGTGTTCTTTATCAGTTTTGGAGTAAACAGTGATGTCATAAAGATAAATGATTATGAAATAGACTATGTCTTCTAAAAAATCTATGTCCATGGCCCTTCAGAATGTGGCCCCTGCATTCATCAAACCAAATGGAATTTTAACATACATGAATGTACCCCAAGGTGTGGTGAAAGCAGTTTTGTGTTGATCACTTGGGAGTAATAGCACTTGGTTGTAGCTTGAAAAACCATCCAAGAGTGATATTATCTTGGATCCAACCACTTTTTGGAGTATGTGATCCATCTTAGGCAAGGGATAATTATCCTTCAGGGAGGCTTTGTTAAGATTTCTAAAGTCAATGCAAAGCCTAATCTCCCCAGTCTTATTTCTAACAGATACAAGGTTTGAAACCCACTATCAGTATCTAAGGGGAAATATGATCCCAGCATCATACATATTTTTTCTCTTTCTCAACTAAAGTTAATAAAACAGGGTTTATCCTTCTTAGTTTTTGTTTGAAAGGTTTCTGATATTCCTTAAGTGGAATTTTGTGTTGAATAATGTTGGTATCATATGATTTCAGATCTTTATATCCCCATGCAAACACATCTCCAAACTCTTTGAAAATTTCAATATATTCCTGTTTTATATGAGTACGAAGAGTATTAGATAAATTGATCATTTTGGGTTCATTCATGCTGGCTATGTTATGTTATTCTACATTAGTTTTTGTAGGCTCCAGCTTTGGTTTTTTAGCTACATCATTTAAGTCAAAAATATCCTCTAATGTTGTAAGGCCTCTTGGTATTGAATCATCTTTTCATTGTAAAACCTCAAGGTCCTTTTGGTCTAGGTTGTCAAGTAATTATGCCATATAAAGATGTTCAAATTGGTCTATGTCAATAGTAGAGGAAAAATATGTTTTAGGGACTTGTTTTTCATCAAAAAAATATTCCTTATGGCTTGAGCTAGATGTTGGTACAGCAAAATAATTTGTAGACTGTAGAAAATCATCAATGTGTTTATCTCTCTGAAACACTTGCTAATAGTTTTCATTGTCAGGAACTGTAAGCCTATGTTTTACTTTGACAGTGAATAGGTCATTTACATGGGGTACTTGACAATTGCTGGCGGTGAAGGAAAGCTCATTTGCAAGGTTATTTTGAGCTCTAGGGATGAAACTGAGTTCATATTTTTCAAAAAATTTCAAGAGATCTAGGGCAACATTCCTATATTCTCTTAATATTGGGTTTTTGGTTGAATACTCCCCTTTTATTTGCTTAATAATCAGCTCTGAATCTCCTTGGACTGATATTTTCTTGGCTCATAAATCTTTGAGTAAATGTAGGCCAAGGAGGAGAGCTTCATATTCTACAATGTTATTAGTGCATTGGAAATCAAGTTTGTAGGAATGTCCTTTATTTGTATTATGTATCCATACACCATCTCTAGAACCAAATTTTCCACAAGAGCAATCAAAGCTCATGTTCCAAAGTGTTTCTATCTCATATTCATCCTCATTTTACTATTCAGGGTTGCTAAAGTTTGAGCTACTGGGTTCTTTATTTTAGGGTAGATTTGAATGTTCAAGTGGGCTTAACTCTTTTTCATTTTATTTTTTGGTGATTTCATCTTCATTTAACAAGATAAATGAGTCAAGATCTGAATGAATGGAAAAAACAGGAGTGTTGTTTGCTCTATCTACGTTTCTTACCATGTATTTCATATGAGATTCCCTGTATAACCTTCTTGTCTAGTTAAAGACTGGAATGGTAGCATAATACATGTACATTTGAAGGCTCCCCTGAATTTTGGCTCCACATGATCTGGATAGAAGCATGCCATACTTTGGGGGAATGTCAGCAACAACAATGTCCATAACTAGACCCTTACCAAGAATTTGTACTAGATTGACACATAAATCCTTGATCAGACCTAAGCACTTGACCTTGCTTGAATCAAAGGAATACATGTATTTGTAAGGTTTAGTAATTTCTAGGCCTAATGCCTCCATCACTACCTGTTGCATGAGGTTGTGAGAGGAACCAAAGTCTAGCATGGCATTGTGTAAGATTTTATCATGTATATTTAAGCTGAAATAGAATGGAGGGATGGCTCCTTCTTGGTATTTTCCTTCTACTTCAGGGCCAAACAACAATTCTGGTTTATCATCTGTCAATTTTAAAGTATCGCTATCATTTCCTATATTCAAAGCTTTCAAAACTTGATTTTTATATACATCTTCGGTTACTAGTTTAGCTAAGGGTATGCTAATTTTGATCTTGGCAATTTCTCCCTCAAGGATGAAAGGGACTAGTGTTTTTGAGATATTTACATCTGATTTGTCAAATATAGTCTTTGCAGCAATTCTTATTTGCTAACTTTTATTGGGAGTGTTATTTTGGACAGATTTCTCAGAGCCACTAGCAGAAGTACTAGGGAAGCTTATGTCAATACTTTGCTGATTGGTTTTGTCCTTGTTTAAGTCAGTTTTATTAGCCACAGTGTTGGTAGTTGATCTGAAAATGTGTGAACTAATTATTTCTCATACAGATATAGACTGTAGGGGATTTTACTGGTTATTTCACCTTTCAAAGAAAGGATGAAACCAGAAGCTTCTGGCCCTCTTACAGACTTTTACTAAAGAAATAGGAAGTAAACACTAAAGCGATATGGTAATGAAAGTGTTTGTTTTCTGATTCCAAGTATTCATTAACCAATAATGTGAGTGTGCAAGCATGTTAAGGTGTTTTGCAATGGAACAAATGTGTTTTGGAATGGAACAAATATGTTTTGATAAGTGTATAAGTATTTTTAGGTTAAGAGGCCTTATTTAAATTTTTTGTTTAAGGTATTAAACACTGGAAATAAGCAGCAAGAATTCATAGCATATAAACCAGCATCTGATAAGGCATTTCACCCCTCTCTTGGGCTACACCTGCCGGGTCCAAAGGCCCCCAAATGGGCTTTTCCCTTCTCTATTAATTCTCAAAAATAGTTATACACCATGAAGAAAGCCTTAGTAAGTTGAAATAGATACTAAAATAGAATTAGAGTGCTAGAAATAGTAAAAATTGACTATAAATCACCTCAAACAGATGAACATAGCCCAATACAGCTGTCTCCTCCCAAAGCCTTGGTGGCTCCTCAAGAAAATCCGCTGATAAAACCTCTAATAGAGTGCCTTGATGGCTCTGTAACCTGTTCCAATAGCTTCAGAATGTTCCAATACCCCCAAAAAAAAAAAAAAAATCCAATTGGACTTCTCTGTCCAATGTTATGATCAGTCCATGTTTTGCCCAATTAGGGCTAGAAAATCTCCTCCAAATGTGGGAGGACTGCTAGTTAAACCCACTAATTTAGGGCTGGCACTAACTTTGGGTGCTACGCCTAATCTTCCTCCATCTTTGAGTGCTAAAGATAAGGTCCACGGGGGTCCATAGGACTGCACACGTCGGAAATCAGTTTAAAATCTTAGAGTTTAAAGCGCAGTGGATAAGGTTGGACTTTATTATAAAATTTTATGCCATTTAACTCCACTCTCCACTTGACCTAGGCTATTGCCATTTATCCCGCCAGTTCAACTGCTGGCTCTGGGTTGTGGCTGCTTGGTTCTATGGATAGGGGGCTGGCCCCTTACGGGTTGGCTCCCTTTTGGCTTCCGCCCGATTCAATTACAAAGTTTAAATTAAAATTTTGCACCATATATAATAGGCGCCATTGTAGCACACCTGGTCGGGCCTCCTGGCTGGTGCAGCCCCGACCAGGGGTCGATTCCTGATCGCATTGTATATAAAAAATTTCAATAACATTCGTTTGACTCTTGGGTCCACGTGGTGGCCTCCGAGTAGGCCACATGGTGCCCTTTCATTGGTCCATTGTAGAATATTCCCTAGAATATTCTGTGGAATATTTTGTAGAATATTCTCGTAATATTTCGTGGAATATTCTTTTTTTAAATAAAGTCAAATTTAGTCAAACTAAGCCTTTTTCTGCCTGAAATTGACAAACTTCAAACTTGAATATCTTCTTCATACAACGTCGGTTTTCAGTTCCGTTCACGGCTATAGGATCATTTTGATGAGAATTTTCCTTTCATTCTAGTTTGAACCATTTCTGAGAAACTATTTTTTTGAGCATTTTTCCATTAAGGACATGATCTCCTGATCACACCTCCCAAATGGGAAGCTTTTGGACCCACAAAAGCTCTTTGATTAGTGAAAATGATAATGTGGAGGCTGATTCTCCACTCTTCCACCCTTGAATAACTGAAATCTACCCAATTTCATCAAATGGAGCTTTTCAGAAAATGATAAATTGTCTCTGGAATCAACTGACCGACCGTTGCTAAAACTGACTAAGTCATGATGAAAATTCTTAAAATTTACAGAACAACAACTGTAATTTGCAGAAAACAAACTTTTTCTACACTGATCAAACTTCCAAGAGGACTAAAAACAAGATTCACCTTGCCTCTTCTGCTTCCTGTGTTCTTTCTTTCTCAACCAGCAACTTGAAGCAACATGGTTAAATCCACCACAAAATGTGCAACAAAACTTCTTTTCATTTGAACAAGAAAAATTATCATTGTTTTCTGAAACATAATCAAATTTATCATGTGAATTATTATACATCTTTTTCTGCATATAATTTCCATCCTTTTCGTCTTCGAAAGATGATGAACTAGTAGAGGAGACAACTTTCCTTTCCAGACTTTCATCAATGTTCTTGTCTTGAAAACTGTTTGAACTAGAAGGCTCACCATAAGCGACATGTTTACCCTCTACTTGCTACAATGATGGCTTAAAAAAATGGAAATCATCCTTAAAACAATTTTTACATGAATGCATTTGAGAACTTGGAACAAAGGCTCTCTTAAAATTTTCATTGCATACATTCAAGGATTTGAATTCTTTGCCATAAAACTGCACATATCCAAGACCAACATTCTTGGGTCGCTCCATAACTGAAATAGGTTCAACCATGCCTTGTGCATTCTTGCCCAAACCTTTGCCTTCTTGATAGCCCATCCTAAACATTAGTTTGTACCTGATGCCTCTTGTATGTTTTTCAAAAGAACCAACACACTTTTCAATGGAGGAAATTGAAGACAAGTTGGAACGATTAACCTCTTCCTCAATAATTTTCTTGGACAAAGTTTCTTGAGCTTGAAGGAGTTGTTTCTCCGTTTCATGCAACCCTTGGAGAATTTCTTCCTTCTCATCCTTCATAGCCAACAATTGTGCATGAAGCTTAACGCTTTCTCTTTGATCCTCAATGAGAATCTACACCATGTCCTTCACCTTAAAGAACTCATTCTTCATGTCATCATTGAAGAATTTCATGAAGGAGGAAACTTCACTTGTAGAAGAAGTTGAAATTATGTAAATGGTCAAAACAACCAAAAGGAACTTCCAAAGAAAATTCCTTGAAGCTTTCAAACAAACGACAAGCTTAACCAAATTCCAGTAAAGACCCCTTCTCATTCAAGCAGCCATAAAACACAAACTATTGGAGTTTGTTTTCCAAAGATAGTTTCAAGGTAAATTGGGTAAGGAAAATAGTCTTCAATCCTTTACAAGACTCAGCTAACAACAACTATCCTTCCAACTCAAGAAAACTCATACATGCAACCTTTCGCAACCAATAAAACAATAAGATTGATTGTTTTAACACCTTTTGCACAAACACAACTGTTCAGCCTAAGCATAACCTATGCTCAATCAAGGCTCAACTGAAACACAACCTAGCTTAACCAAAGCTCTGATGCCAATCTGATCTGAAAACGTGTGAACTAATTATTTCTCATACAGAGATAGACTGTAGGGGCTTTTACTGGTTATTTCACCTTTGAAAGAAAGGATGAAACCAGAAGCTTTTGGCCCTCTTACAGACTCTGCCTAAAGAAATAGGAAGTAAACAATAAAGCGATCTGGTAATGAAAGTATTTTTTTTCTGATTCAAAGTATTCATTAACCAATAATATGATTGTGAAAGCATGTTAAGGTGTTTTGCAATGGAAAAAATGTGTTTTGGAATGGAACAAATATGTTTTGATAATTGTATAAGTCCTTTTGGGTTAAGAGGACTTATTTAAATTTATTGTTTAAGGTATTAAACTCTGGAAATAAGCAGCAAGAATTCACAGCATATAAACAAGCATCTGATAAGGCAGTTCACCCCTCTCTTGGGCTATATCTGCCGAGTCCAAAAGCCCCCAAATGGGATTTTCCCTTCTCTATTAATGCTCGAAAATAGTTATACACCCTGAAGAAAGCCTTAATAGGCTTAAATAGCTGCTAAAACAGAATCAGAGTGCTGGGAACAGTAAAAATTGACTATAAATTCACCTCAACTAGATGAACATAGCCCAATACAGTTGTCTCTTCCCAAAACCCTGGTGGCTCCTCAAGAAAATCCGCTGATAAAACCTCTGACAGAGTGCCCTGATGGCTCTATAACCTATTCCAATAGCTTCGTAATGTTCCAATACCCCCAAAACAAGAAAATAAATCGTTCCTATTGGACTTATCTTGCCAAAGTTATGTTCAGTCCAAGTTTTTCCCAATTAGGGCTAGAAAAGCTCCTGCAAATATGGGAGGAGTACTAGTTAAACCCACTAATTTAGGGCTAGCGCTAACTTTGGGCACTCTGCCTAATATTTCACCATCATTGAGTGCTAAAGATAAGGTCCACGCGGGTCCATAGGACTGCGCCCATCGGAAATCAGTTTAAAAGCTTAGAGTTTAAAGCAGAGTGGATAAGGTTGGACTTTATTATAAAATTTCATGCCATATAACTCTGATCTCCACGTGACCTGGGCTGTTGCCATTTAACACGCCGGTTCAACTGCTGGCTCTGGGTCATGGCTGCTTGGTGCTATGGATAGGGGGTTGGCCCCTTAGGGGCTGGCTCCCTTTTGGCTTCCGCCCAATTCAATTGCAAATTTTAAATTAAACTTTTGTGCCATATATAATAAGCACCATTGTAGCACACCTGGTTGGGCTGCCCGGCTAGTGTAGCCCCGACCAGGGGTCGATTCCTGTTCACTTTGTACATAAAAGTTTGCCATAACATTCGTTTGAATCTTGGGTTCACATGGAGGCCTCCGGGCAGGCCACGTGGCACCCTTTCATTTGTCCATTGCAGAATATTCCCCAGAATATTTTTGGAATATTCTATAGAATATTCCCAAAATATTTCATGGAATATTCCTTTTTTAAATAAAGTCAAATTTAGTCAAACTAGGCCTTTTTTGCCTAAAATTAACAAACTTCAAAGTTGAATATCTTCTTCATATAGCGTCGGTTTTCAGTGCCATTCACGGCTATAGGATCGTTTTGACGAGCTCTTTCCTATCGTTCTATTTTGAACCATTTCTGAGAAACTAATTTTTTGAGCATTTTTCTATTAAGGACATGATCTCAAGATCAGTAGTGTTTGCTGTCTTTTTAGGAATATTTTTTGAGATTTTCCTAACAAAAGTTTTTGTGTCATTATTGTTGGAGGCCCATTGGTTCTTTTTTCTTCTAAGTTCATATTGTCTGTGGACCTCCATTATAGCGTTTTCAAACCCCAATTTATAATCTTCAGAATCCTCATGGATGTTTTCAATTTGTTCTAAGGAGAAGAATCCTCGTTATTCTTCAGTGAGAAAAGCATCATCCTCACTTTCAGATCCTATCATATTTACATGATTTTCATCCAACCTTTCTATCTCCCTTTATTCTTCTTCATTTACATAGTTTTCTTGGAAATGAGGCCTAATTTGTTGGTCATTGTCTCTTTGTCTATTTTAAATAGGATCACTTTTGAAATTTGGATTTCTATTTCTGTTTTGGGGATTCACTTGCTTCCCCCTAGGAGGTACTCTGTCTATTAATTTTATCTTTTCTAGAATTCTTTCCATTACCCTCGCTAAGTTATCAATTTTGGCATTAGATGATGAATTTGAGGCCATTGTTTCATCTTTGCATGTAACTATTTTTTCTGATTTCAACCTAGCTCTTTCCTCAATCAAATTTTATTCTACACTTATAGCTCCCCTATGCATATATTATAAAGTCAAGGGGTCTCTTTCTCTTATTTGATATGCCATGTCTGGGCCAAAGCCCTCTGGAAATTTTACTAAGGCTAAGCCTAGTGGAGGTTTCATGTTTGGGGGAAGTGCATTGTAAAGACTGTTAAATATAGTGCAGTAATCTTGGACACTTTTCATAGCATTTCCTTTTAGGTTACTATATTCTGGAAGGGTTTGGAGAGGGTTCTTTTTAATTTCCCATTTGTTGATGAATGTTTGGTATAGATAAGGGATATAATTTATGCTATTATGAGTTAAGATTTTAAACCATTTTTGGCTTCTCCTCCTAAAATTTGGGAAAAGATTCTCATATTAATGGTCTCTTCTTCTATTTCCATGTAATCAAAGGCATCATCCATTTTATCTACATGCTGTTTGGTAGTAGTATATTTATTTCCAGTGAAATGGGGAATTCTGGATTGATAATCATTTGGTAAAGGAACCAAAGGTTGTGGTAACACTAAGGGATCATACCATATTTCCATGATAGGAGTGAATGGAAGATTTACAAGAGGTGTATTTGTGGAAGGGAAGGTGGGATGAAATGGAGTGTTTTGAACAGTGGGGGTATGGATGGGTGTGGTGGAATTATTTGGACCAGAAAACCGATTTTGAGCAGATTTGTTATGGAAAGAGTTGAAGTGATGGAGAAGCTGAAAATCAAGAGGAGTGGAAGGAGATGTTTCTCTGTTGAAACTTTGCTACAAATCTATGGGCTCAAAGTCAGATTGGTCAATATCACTATGTAACTTGGTTCTAAATAGGTTCTTTGAATGGTACAAGTCAAAGTGAGGATCTTTCAAGAATGTAAGGTTTTTAGGGACAGATCCTGTTCTTTGGATAGTCCTATAAGTAGTTAAATTTCCAACTTTAGAATTTTGCCACAAAATATTTTCTCGATCATCAACTATAGTAGGAGGATTAGGATCTAGATGACATCTGGTATTGATCCTATGTGAAGCTAGATTTCAAACTCAAAATTTTGTAGAGGATGAAAGTTTTAGGACTGTTTTTCAGAAGGATGACCTCTCAGAGTGCTTAGTACGATTCTAAAATATGGGAATAGGCTTATAAACTTATTAGGACTGATTTGATACAATCCTAAGGGAATCTAAAAAATAACTAGTAAAGTAATAGGCCTACTGGGCTAATGGATTCGTAAAGTGGAAATTTTTAGTTGTTTTGAAGGTAAATGAGTATGGTCCACCACCAATAATTTACAAAAAACCAATCTAGGGATGTTTTTGGGGTTTTCTGAGTTTCTTAATGTAGTCCTAAGGTTTGTAAGAGTGTTCTATACCTGAATCATCATTTAGCTAAGATGGTGAAACAAAAAAGGTCTACTCTATGACTATCAATTGAGTTCTCTATGATTTGATAATGGTTTCTAGAGTTCTAAAAAGTATTCATGTTGTAAGTAACTTAGAATGTCCCACCGTGATTGCTATAATGTTAGGTTCCTGTGATTTGGCAGATTGATATACCTATTTGGTCAATTTAGTGTGTCCTAAATTGCTACATTAATTTATCAATCCGGGATTCGTAAGCTGATGAAGTGTGGCGCACTATATGTGCAAGATAACCTATTTCTTACCTTTTTGTCGTTTTTGGTTTTCTAATGTGAGATGGAAATTCTAAAATAAAAACAAGTATGGTTATGATTGTTCAAGGCAATGATATCCTTTATAATGATTTACCAACTTCAAACTTCAAAAGGAATTTGAAACTGTTAAAATTGGACAACTAGGTCCAAACTTCGGTTGTGCTGCTCAGATGAAGATCGCAATGTTTTTATTGGATTCCTCTTTCAGAGAGGTGTAAGATTGATCTAAATATCATCTCGATCGGATGAGCAGAACATGTACTTTGAATTTATTCCACTTATGTGTTGGGTCGGCCTGGAATAAAATATTGACTTAAATGTCTTAAAGGACGTGTCACACACCCCCAAAGATTCCTATATATTGGAGAGACTTGGAGTTCATTTGACACACATCGATGTGGAGGAATTCTCTCTCTGGATAGCGTTGGAGCTGCGTATTCTTTGTTTGGATTGTTCTGGGGTTATGTGTGACACGCTTGGCTGAATGACCTATTGAAGGCTTTGCTGGTAGAAGCATCCTGCTGATCGCCGTAACGTCACCATCTCCTATCTCTGTTTTGGCTTGTCTTCTATCGATCTATTAGTATGTTCTATCTTCTTCAGTATTGTGCCCTAATCTTAAATGGCATAGAACAGAGCAAAATTTAACAGAAACATACAATGACAAAACTGAAAGGAAATGAAAAAGTGTTGCTAGCCTAATAAATCAAACATTGAACTATTGAGCATGAAAACTAAACTATCCTTGATGCTGTCTAAACACAAAAGAAACTATGCTTAAAGAAATCCAAGAATTGCAACAAAGTAAATCTAAATCAAATTACATCAACTTATATTCTGATCCCTCGCCATTAGTCTAGCTATGGCTTTCGGAGGTAACCATAAACAACTTGAGCAATCTGATATCTAATTTGCAGAAAAAGAAACTAATATCAAACTACACACTCATACTTCAATCCCTCACCATCAGTCCAGCTGTGGCTTTCGGAGGTAACTGAAAATGACATGATAAATTTAATATATCTAACTTGCAGAAAGTAAACTAATATCAAACTACACACTCATACTTCAATCCCTCACCATCAGTCCAGCTGTGGCTTTCGGAGGTAACTGAAAATGACATGAGCAATTTAATATATCTAAATCTAACTATAGAAACAAATGTGCAAGACTGAAATAAACAAAGCAGTACTGAAATTAAACAAAACTAAGAAAAATAAATTAGCAGCAGAACAATATTGATTCCATGTCATTAGTCAAAAGATATGCAAATGCCCGGGCTGCCTATTTGTAATCTGAAACAAGAACACTGATCAGTTAACAACAACATAAAACATAAAAGATTATGGACAGAAGTAAAATGTAAAGCATGAAAGATTATGAACAGAGATGAAGCATAAATACCATAAAAGATGCAATGTATAAACACGTGAATGACTTATGGCACAATGAACTTAAAGAAATAAAACAAGAAACTATAAAGTAATGCACAAAACCTCAGCGTGTGCAGGGGCCCTCTGCACCAGCCTCGGGAAACATCCTTCAAATACGAATTACGCTTGGAAACATAGTCTTCTTATATATTAAAATGCAGTCATAACAGAGAAATGATATTACAGCACAGTGGCAATGCAATTACATTACAAAGCTATATGGAGGCTAACTATTATGCGTATGAAAACGCGTTATTTATAACAAAGATGATATAACTAATTCCCTAAAGTTTGTGCTGATAGAGACACGTGAACCATCACGTCCAGAGATCCAGCATCATGGCCGCGGTGAGGAGTAAATCTATGAAGAGTGGATGTTGGATTCGGCTTATGGAGTCGTGTACAGGTGTTGATGTGTCTCCCGTAAATTATAAATGGTCATACAAATCTTCACGTGATGAGAAACAGAGTCCTGTCACCGTGGACTCTACGGTTGACTTCCACTTGGCCACCTTTGACCACAGCCTCCTTAGGTGAATTTTCCCGAGCCAATAGGACACGATCCATGTCCACATCATTTTTGACTTGCCCATGTGGCTCGAATTGCCTGAAGACACCTGTAACATAGACTTTCACAAAATGGCTGCGGAAAGTTGCAGCAGCTGCGGAAAGTGGCAAGATTCCGCAGCTAAATGAGAAAAAATCTAAATCAAACAGCAGACACAAAACATAGTTAAAAACCATTTTAGATGATCTTTTACAATTGATATGCAATGATATTGACAACTTAGAAGGTTCAGGTGAATGAAAAAGGTCTAGAAAGGTGTATAGGAAAGATGCAGATTTGAGACTCAACATACCCCCACTGTGAAGGTGTTGCATGTCCTCATGCAACTAGAATTTTGATAATCCTTTTTCAATTCATATGCCTTGACACTTCAGCCAGTACATCCAGTCCTCTCCTCCTCTTCCTTGGTGCTACTAGCATCCTGGGCTTCTTCATTAAGCATCTGAATTTGATATTAATCAGTGCTCTGCTTAACTTCTGGCATTTCTTCTTCAATTTCCTGTTCTTCTTCTTCCATAGTCCCAGATGTAGCATGGTATTATCATGAATTATTTTGTCCAATTTACTTTGTTCCTTCAATGTCTCATTTTCATTTTTAATGTGTCTATTTAAAATCTCTAGCTCAAAGATTTCTTATTTCAGTGATTGGACTAGATCATCTTGTGTTGTGTGAGGCTGAGTGGACGAAGTACTGGGACTCGTAGCTGCTCTTTCTAAAGATTCTATATAATCATATACTTCTTGTTTCTTTGGGTCTATCTCAGGTGTCATTTTTATTGGGCTATCCCCAAAATTCTGTGGAGGAGAGTTGTCCTCAATATCTCGCTGAGAAGGGCTTACATCAACGTCTGGCTGAGAATGGGATGGACTATGTTCAATGTCTGACTGAGAATGAAATGAACTAGGTTCACTGTCTGACTGAGAGTGAGATGGAATATGGCCAGCTAGGGATTGTTCATATGTTTCTTCTCCCAAATCAATAAAATGGGGTCCTTTCGTTTGCGTTTTCCTCAACTTCCCCTTAAGCCTGGAACTTCTTCTTATACGCTGTGGACCACTTTCTTTTTGCTTTTGTTTTCCTTTCCCTCTCTTCTTGGCCATAGATGACTGTTCTTGAAGGTGAACTAGTCTCTCAGATAACACTTGATGATCTTCTTCGGAAGAAGGGGTTTGATGCATAGCCTCAATACTTTTTCTCTCTTTTGATGTTATTGGCTTTTTACCCTTGGTTTCTTTCTTCCTCCTTTTTGACAGTCTCTCTTCCCTACTAGTTATTTCAATTGTAGTAGTAGGAGTACTTTGAGTTTCATCATTTGTTCTTTTTCTCCTACTCCTTCTTGATGTGCTACCTTCAGGAATTTCTTGAGGTTCCTCAAAGAAATTTCTAATCAAAAATTGTTCCCATGTGTCCTTCTTCTCTTTTAACTTTTTTTCAATCAAAATTTTCACAAGACCATGGTGATATAGATGTGGTTCTACATCCCATAAATGTTTCTGAACGGTCACAGACATCTTCTTCAAACTATTTAATAGAAAGTATGGCAGATTGAGGGTCTGGTTATCTAGAAAGTTCATCAGCAATCTGGTATGGTACATATACATTGACCCAAAACGGCCCTCACAGGTGATAAATTTTTGAACAACTAGCAGCAAAGTAGCCCATTCCTCTTTCAAAGCATGAACAAGAATTCCTCTTTTAAAAATAGTTATGTCCATACCTGGGTTATGTAGAATCACTCTCCAGGCTTCATCACTAATGCTTTTGTTCTTAAACCAACGTTCACCTTCTTGAAGAAGTTCTGTGGCAGATGCTATAGATGCCTCATTCACCGTAAACTTAAGGTCTCCAATCTCTACCTCCAGGCCATTGAAAGACCTTGCAAAAGATTTTGTCACCTCTTTATGGTAGCCTCTAAACTTTTGGATAAACCGCAGCCACTTTTCCTTCTTCAATATATCCCTGACTTGCGGGTATCCTTCCATGAATTTAGGTCCCTCTAGTTCTACTCTCAACAATTTACCCATCCTTCTTTCTGCTCTTTAAAAACTTGCCTGCGTGAGGAGGGTTCAATGGAAGTAGGACGGCTGAATGAACGGAAATGAGCACGATGACTATAGGTAGATATCAGAGAGTGGGTATACAGACTGTAGCGTAATAGAGAACGAAATGGGGTGAAGCGGAACAGAGAAGGGTTACGTGAGCACGGCGGAAATGCGGCTGTGAGATTAATAGAACAATAGGAGGAGTATAACACATCCGACAGTGTTTTAAAATTTGGTGGCTGCAAAATAAATGTAAGCACGTTTATACAACGGCTACGGATTTTATGCGGCTGAAAGAAGCCGTAGTCAAATCAACTACGTTTCATTGTCACAGGTGGAATATCAGAGTATGAGTGAAGATCGGAGGTTTAATTATGGGACCGTTTGAGAATGAATGCAAGGATTGTGGGAGGATTGTACAGAGATCATGGAGTGGTTACGGAGTTTGTCAATCAATCATTGCACATAATGGAGCTTATGGTTTATAACTATATAAAAATGTGTTTTAAATTCCATTTGAAATAAATTTTTACTCATACCTTGGAATTCTTGCCATTTTTCCTTGTTCTTCAATTAGTTGCTCCTCATTGATATCTTGAATGCCCCATGTCTTCATAATTGGTCCTCATACCTGCATTTTATTTCATGATTATGGAAATAACATCTGGCTATACATTCTTTTTTCGCCGCGCGGAACGGTGTCACCTGAAATGATGTGAGGTTGAAACTGACACAGCTATTATTTGGGTGAATGGAAATGAACGGATGACAATTGACTAAATGGAAATGGTCATGAAAGAGAATTTTATTGGTGAAATGGAATGAAATAGATAAAATGAAGTGAAATGGAATGAAGTGGAGTGAAATGAAGTGGAATGAAGTGGAATGGAATGGAGTGGGTGGTCACAAAACTTGTGAAATGAAAGGGAGATTTTTTTTTTTGGAAAATATAGGGTGTCAGGTGTTCCTGATTTTCACCCAATATTTTTTGTATAAGACTTCCAATCAGTGATTCGTTTTCAGGCTTATACAATTTTTTATTTTTATTTATTTATTTTTTTTTTACTGAAAAGAACAAAAGCTAGGCTGGTGGAGAAGAAGAATTCTTCTATACCAGCCTGATTGCAGAATTTTCTTGAAACATTTTGAAAAATTCCTCTCTTGAGAGTGGCTTATGATAAACTTTCAATCTGTGGCCATTAACAATAAGAGGAGTTTGAAACTCATCAATGGTCTTGATTCTTACCGCTCCATTGCTAAAGATCTTGTCAATCTCATATGGCCCAAGCCAATGAGTCTGAAATTTTCCTTGGAAATCTTTAAACTTGGAATCAAATAACAATTCCCAATCTCCTTCTTGAAACTTCTTCTCTTTGATGTACTTGTCATGCCATTTAGCTCTTTGATATTGAACTAGATCAGTTCTTAAAATTGCTTCTTGTCTGATCTCATCTAGCTCGTTCAACCGCTCCATTCTATGCTTTTGGGCTTCTGATAAGTCCATCCCCAACTGAACTGCTATCTTGAAGGTCTTGAATTGGAACTCAATGGGGAGTAGGACTTCCTTCCCATAAACAAGTTCATAGGGAGAATGTCCTGTTGTATTTCTCCATGTAGTTCTGTAGGCCCACAAGGCTTCAGGAAGCCTTTCTGCCCAATCTCTTCTATGTAGATGAACAGCTTTGGTGATGATACTTTCGAGAACTTTGTTGGTAGACTCCACTTGACCATTTGCTTGTGGATGGTAAGGAGTAGATCTTCTATGCTTGATTTTGTATTCTTCCATCAGCTTCTCCACCAGGTTGGATGTGAATTGGCTTCCTTGATTTGTCACAATTTCTCTTGGAACACCAAAGCGAGTAAAAATATCCTCATAAAGAAAATGAACAACTAAATTTTCAGTAGCAGATACTAATGCTTTGGCTTCTACCCATTTAGTAACATAATCAGTACAAACCAATATATACTTCTTTTGCTTAGATGGTGGATTAATAGGTCCAACGAAATCTAAAGCCCATTTTTCAAAGGGTTCAATGAGTACCTGTGTTTGCAATGGCATTTCATTTGAAAGGGTAGGTTTCCCTACTCTTTGGCAGCTGTCACACCTTTTGACATATTGTTTTGCATCTTTGAAGAGGGAAGGCTAATAATATCCTAAAGAGAGGATTTTATAGGCCATCCTTTTGTCTGCAAAGTGTCCGCCGCATGGTTCATCATGACATGCCTTAAGAATATCAGGCATTTTATCTTCCCTGACACATCTTCTGATCACAAGATCTGGCCCTGTTTTAAACAATTCGTTAGAAATCCATGAATATTTTGAACTCTCCTAAATAATTTTTCGTTTTTCACTTGGAAATAAATGTGAAGGTAGTTTCCCTGTAACCAAATAGTTAGCAATATCTGCATACCAAGGAGTCTTAATAGTTACTGCAAACAAGTATTCATCAGGAAACTTATCCTCTACAGGAGAATCTTCTTTAGTATTCTGAATCCTAGACAAGAAATCAGCTACCGTATTTTGTTTCCCTGGTCTATCCAACACAGTAATATTGAATTCTTGTAAAAGTAAGAGCCATCTTGTCACTCTGCCATTAGTAACAGGTTTTTTCATTAAATATCTAATTGCAGAATGGTCAGTATGAATAAAAGTTTCATAGCCCGTTATATAATGTCTAAACTTATTGATTGCATGAACAACAGCTAAAAACTCTTTTTCAGTCACAGTATAGTTTAACTCTGTGGGAGTCAAATTTTTACTGGTATAATAAATGGCATAAGGAACTAAATCTTTTTGACCCAACACAACTCCCAGAGCTGTATCTGAAGCATCCGTAGAAATATGGAAAGGAAGTTTCCAATTTGGTCCTCTCAAGATAGGTGCTTCAGATATTCTTGTTTTCAAAGTTTCAAAGGCTGATTGACAATCAGGATCCCATTTAAATTCACAGTCTTTTATAAGAAATTTGAAGAGTGGAGATGCTATTTTAGTGAAGTTTTCTATAAATCTTATATAGTAACCAGTAAATCCTAGAAAACTTCTAACATCTCTTTGACAATTTGGAATAGGTAACTTGGAGATGACTTCAACTTTTGATCTATCAACCTTAATCCCATCTCCTGAAATATGATGCCCCAAAACAATCCCTTCAGTGAACATCATAAAGCATTTTTCATGGCTTAATGAAAGGTTTGTTTCTTTACATCTTATAAGAACTTTTTCCAAATTTTCTAATGCCTCTTAAAATGAATTACCATAAACTGTAAAATCATCCATATAAACCTCTACACAATCATGGATTAGATCAGAAAAAATTCCTAGTACTGCTCTTTGGAATGTTGCGGGTGCATTAAATAACCCAAAAGGAAGCACTCGGTAGGCAAAAGTTCCCCATGGACAAGTAAATGTGGTCTTATCTTGATCTTCAGGTGCTACCTGAATTTGATTATAGCCACTAAAACCATCCAAGAATGAAAAGTACTTTTTACCCGCTAATGTATCTAATACCTGATCGATAAAAGGCAAAGGAAAGTGATCCTTCAAAGTTGCTTTGTTCAATTCCCTGTAATCAATGCATACCCTCCATTTACCATTTTTTTTAGGTACTATAACCAAAGGAGAAACCCATCGGCTATCTGAAATTGAATAAATAAAGTTTACATTGAGTAGTTTTTGGAGCTCTTCTTTCACTATCTCCCTAAGATTTGGATTCATCCTTCTTTGAGGTTGTCTGATTGGTCTATTGTTTTCCTCAATATAGATATGATGGATGCAAGTCTTAGGATCAATACCTTTCATGTCAGTATACTCCCATGCAAATGCAGTAGAATGTTTTTGTAAGATTTTGGTTAGTTCTTCTTGTTGTGACTTTTCCAAATGTTTGTTGATATTCAATGTTTTTCCTGGAAAAATCTCAATAGTAGAACTACCAAACTCTTCCATAGAGTAAAGAGAAATTTGTCTTGATGATAAATATTCTATGTCAGATTCCAATTGAAATTGTGTGGGGTCATATTCTGAAGATGTCTCAAAATTTTCTAATGTGTTCAGAATTTGACTATCCTCACTAATTTCAGAAATGGTAAAGACAGGTTGTATAATATCCTCATCATCAACCCATTCATTGTCTCCTACTTCTGTGATTGCTTTTGCTGGAGGATACAAATTGAATTTATTTGTCGAATTACCATTAGAAATGTACATATCCCCAGATCTACAACTAATGAAAGCATCAGCTGTGGCTAGCCAAAGTCTTCCTAAGATAAGTGGGTGCCCTCTTAGATTACTCTTGGGATTCAAAATCATAAAATATACTGGATATTCCAAAGAATCTAAGGAGACTGAAATATCTTCTAATACACCATCTGGTTTAATAATTGATCGATCTGCAAGTTTCAGTAAAGTAGGTGTGAAAAGAAGGTTAGGAAGTTTTAGCTGTTCCATAGTCTGTCTACTCATAATGTTGATAGCAGCCCCTAAGTCAATCAATGTGTTTGGAATTTCTATCCCATTTATATGTGTCTTGACGATTGGACTTCCTGGATCTACATACTTCTGCATGGTAATTTTTCCCATCATAATATCTGCAATTTTTCCTACCAGGTGGATTCTTCTTGTGTCTTTTAGTTTCCTTCCTGGTCTTTTGAAGCTCAACTCCTTTATTGTTTTTGCTAGAATAGGAATCTCTCGAATGGCTTGTAACAAGGGAATATTGATACAAACATTCTTCAATTCATCTAGAAAATCATAGTTAGGCAACAAGATTTGTTTTTCTACCCCCTTGTCAATTTGTAGTCTTTCAGGAAAAGGAGGTGTAGATGAAGATGTAGGTTGCTCAACTATAGGAGTTGTGGGTGTTAACTTTTCTTTTTCTTTTTGAATGTTTGAATTTTGAAGAGATGCTTCCTCAGAACCCTTATTGACTTGAAGAGAATCCTCCTCAGAGGTATCTTGCTCTTGAATATCTATAGAAGGTTTCTCTAAAACTCTACCAGATTTGAGTTGTACATCGTTGAGAGGAACAATCATATAGGTAGGAAATTGTTGTCCTTCTACCATGTAAGTATTCCGAGGATTCTTATTATTAGGATTTGGAAATGGCTGAGCTGGAAGTTGATTTGTCTTTTGTTGGTATGGGAGCATGAGTTGAGGATTTGGATTTTGTTGAGAAGGTTGTTGTTGTGGAAATGGCAATGAAAGTTGTGGATTTGGGTTTGGGAGTTGTGGAGCTTGTTGATTTTGAAAAGATGGAGGATATTGATAAAATTGAGCAAATCTCCCATAAGGATTTTGCATCCCTTGTACCCATGGCTGATATGGATTTTGATGTTGGGGCCAAGTTTGTTGCCAAGGATTCCAATTTGGTGGGGTTTGAAGATTCATAGGGTTGTTAAACCCTTGAGTTTGTTGTCCCTGCCAAGGTCTTCTTGCAACAAAACAGAGAGATTCTACTGAATTTGGATCTTCTTGAAACACAGCTTTGAGTCCAGGAATTGAAGGACAATCCTTGATCTCATGATTCTATGAGAAAATTATACATGTTTCTACAAATTTTGCATCCAAGGGACATTCCCTTAAAGCATGTTTCTTCCTACATTTCGAACAAAAGAGGGCTAGAGCATCTGTTTTTGATTTCTGCGTGTTTTGGATTTTAAGGGTGTCTAGTTGTTCACTAAGACTCCCTAAGATATCAGTTTTAAATTCATCAAGAATTTTACCAATCTCTGCCCTACTTACTAATCCAGTTGCAGATTTTTTAGCCCTAATAAGAGAAGGATCCCTAGGCCCTTTTCCTGTTTTAGATTTTCCTCTTGAGAGATGGACACATAGTTCTGTTATGTCATGAAGTGGAAGTTGAGAAATGTCTCCTTTCCCCATCATGTTTAAAATATCTATCCATTCATCTCTAATGGCTTTTAATATGAGGGCTTTCAAGGTTTCATCATCTAAGTTACTCATCTTTGCTCTTTTTAAGTTGTATTGAAATCTTTCAAGTAAATCTTCCAAGTTTTCATCTTCTTTTTGCATCATTTTGAATACCTCATCCTTGTGATTGGTGGGCATACAATAGTCCAAGTATCTATCCAAAAATGTTTTTTTCATATCATTCCAAGTCCTAATAGATTGGGTGGCTAATCCCATGAACCATTTCAAAGCAGCTCCCTTCAATGTTGAAGGAAACAGTTTGAGTTTTTGAGAGTCTTCCATATAGTCATAGGTTCGGCACACGACTTCAAACTCAAACAAAAATGTTTCAGGATCCTCACTTCGCAATCCATAGAAGTTGGGGAGGACAGATGGTGAGATATTTTTCATTGTTGTATGAGTTTCCTCATCAATTATAGGGAATCCAAACAAGTTGTCTCCTTCCCTATTTCTTCCATTATTACCTTCACCGTTGTTGTCTCCATTGTTTCCTCCTCCTCTACCTCTACCTCTACCTCCAAATCCATCTATTATTTCCTCTGCCATGATAGTTTCTTTAGAGTCCTTAAATTCCTCTGGTTCTTCTATCAAGGGAGGATGAGAGAGAGTCTCTTTGTTTTCTAAATGGGATTTAGTAGGTGGTATAGGAGAATCCTCTAATTCAGCTGCTCCTTGAATTCCAAAAATCTTAAGGCTAGGGTAGATGGTGGTGAATCTGGTCTATGCCTTGAAGAAGATGGAGTTGTGAAAATCGAACTCTTGGCTTTAGCTATAAACCTTCCCCTAGAATCTCTTGCTCTATGCATGTCATTTTTTATTTTTTATTTTTTAAAAGTTGGGCTAATAATTCTCTTTCTGATCTTCCAGGTCACACTAGGTGCAAGAAGAGAGCATACTTAAGAAATTACCGAACCAATAACTCTCTTTTCTGATCCTCCAGATCACACTAGGTGCAAGAGGAGAGCATACTTCAAGAAGTTATCAAGTTTTCCCTTCTTTTATTATTTTGTGTTTTTTTTTTTTTAAGAAATTGGCTACCTAGTTACACTTCCCCGGCAACGGCGCCAAAATGTTTGGTCAATTTAGTGTGTCCTAAATTGCTACATTAATTTATCAATCCAGGATTCATAAGCTAATGAATTGTGGCGCACTATATGTGCAAGATAACCTATTTCTTACCTTTTTTTCATTTTTGGTTTTCTAATGTGAGATGGAAATTCTAAAATAAAAACAAGTACGGTTATGATTGTTCAAGGCAATGATATCCTTTATAATGATTTACCAACTTCAAAGATCAAAAGGAATTTGAAACATACAATGACAAAACTGAAAGGAAATGAAAAAGTGTTGCTAGCCTAATAAATCAAACATTGAACTATTGAGCATGAAAACAAAACTATCCTTGCTACTGTCTAAACACAAAAGAAACTATGCTTAAAGAAATTCAAGAATTGCAACAAAGTAAATCTAAATCAAATTACATCAACTTATATTCTGATCCCTCGCCATTAGTCCAACTATGGCTTTCGGAGGTAACCATAAACAACTTGAGCAATATGATATCTAATTTGCAGAAAAAAGAAACCAATATCAAACTACACACTCATACTTCAATCCCTCACCATTAGTCCAGCTATGGCTTTCGGAGGTAACTGAAAATGGTATGAGCAATTTAATATATCTAACTTGCAGAAAGTAAACTAATATCAAACTACACACTCATACTTCAATCCCTCACCATTAGTCCAGCTATGGCTTTCGGAGGTAATTGAAAATGACATGAGCAATTTAATATATCTAAATCTAACTACTGAAGCAAATGTGCAAGACTGAAATAAACAAAGCAGTACTGGAATTAAACAAAAAATAAGAAAAATAAATTAGCAGCAGAACAATATTGATTCCATGTCATTAGTCAAAAGATATGCAAATGCCCGGGCTGCCTATTTGTAATCTGAAACAAGAACACTGATCAGTTAACAACAACATAAAACATAAAAGATTATGGACAGAAGTAAAATGTAAAGCATGAAAGATTATGAACAGAGATGAAGCATAAATACCATAAAAGATGCAATGTATAAACACGTGAATGACTTATGGCACAATGAACTTAAAGAAATAAAACAAGAAACTATACAGTAATGCACAAAACCTCAGCGTGTGCAGGGGCCCTCTGCACCAGCCTCGGGCAACAGCCTTCAAATACGAATTACGCTTGGAAGCAGAGTCTTCTTATATATTAAAATGCAGTCATAACAGAGAAATGATATTAAAGCACAGTGGCAATGCAATTACATTACAAAGCTATATGGAGGCTAACTATTATGAGTATGAAAACGCGTTATTTATAACAAAGGTGATATAACTAATTCCCTAAAGTTTGTGCTGATAGAGACATGTGAACCATCACGTCCAGAGATCTAGCATCATGGCCACTGTGAGGAGTAAATCTATGAAAAGTGGATGTTGGATTTGGCTTATGGAGTTGTGTACAGGTGTTGATTTTTCTCCCGTAAATTAGAAACGGTCATACAAATCTTCACGTGATGAGAAACAGAGTCCTGTCACTGTGGGACTCTACGGTTGACTTCCACTTGGCCACCTTTGACCACAGCCTCCTTAGGTGAATTTTCCCGAGCCAATAGGACATGATCCATGTCCACATCATTTCTGACTTGCCCATGTGGCTCGAATTGCCTGAAGACACCTGCAACATAGACTTTCACAAAATGGTTGCGGAAAGTTGCAGCAGCTGCGGAAAGTGGCAAGATTCCGCAGCTAAATGAGCAAAAATCTAAATCAAATAGCAGACACAAAACATAGTTAAAAACCATTTTAGATGCTCTTTTACAATTGATATGCAATGATATTGACAACTTAGAAGGTTCAGGTGAATGAAAAAGGTCTAGAAAGGTGTATAGGAAAGATGCAGATTTGAGACTCAACAATACCAAATGACAAGGTAACATGAAACTAGTCTTTGGAGTCCTAGGACCTAGCCTTCCTGGACTCAGAGAGGGATCTCTCTATTTGTTTGCAAAGAATATGAAGTTGTTTTCTTTATAGGGCTGATTTTAGGCTAGTTATTAAGTGTGAGGTTTTTTTGTTTGTTTTGGTTGGGTATAATGCTCAAGAAGCATAGGTAGAATGAGGAAATCTCTAAGTCATTGGGCAATCGAGTCTAATAGAAGCTGTGATAAGTTCATCAATGAATCGGGGAGTATCATAGGGAAAATCTAACTTGGTTAGTGGATCTTCAAGTTTTTAGGGTTAATGAGATGGACATCAACTGTAAGAATGAAAAGTAGGACAAAGGGAAAGCAAGAATCCTTTATCATATGTACTTCTCAAAAAATGGACTTAAATATCATAAACATGAAGAGGAAATCAATAGACATGGAAACCATAAATTCTTTGATTCAAGTAAAGAAGATGACAATTCATGACAAACTTTTGCAGTGAAATATAGAAGGTGACAAACTCATTTAACTTCTAGTGATTTCACTTTCAAGGCCATAAAACATTTAAGACACACATGTAACTGTAATCAAAGAAGAGGGAACTCCTAAACATCCTTGATTATAGTTATGAAGATCTCTAAAATAATTATTTAAGCAAGTACAAAGGGTATGATCGAAACAAAACCTCTTTGGCAGACTTTAAAGAATGGTACTTTAGTGAGAGACTTCAAAAACAATTTTTTAATGGTAGCAAGTAAGCATGGCTAGCCATAAATCATGCTTCATACCAAATGTATTCAACTATTTATGAAATAAATAATCTTAGCAGATCTAGAGAGCAATTAAGAATTCTCTAAAATGTCCTAGCAGAATAAAACATTAAGGTAGTGAAGAATAAACAGAACTAAGGTGCTTTCAAAAGACATTTCTTAGTCTAAAATTTTTATTCTAATGCAATATAGAAAGGTGGAAACATATTGAAACAAGAAATAACAATAATATATTAGAAACACTTCACCAACAACCAAGCTCAGGGATCCAGTGAACTAGCCTCCTCCATCAACAAACAAATCAGGGCATCCACAAGTTTCAAGACATCAATTTCTTTTTAAATTCCAAGGAACTATGTATTACTTCAAAGAGTCATCAAATGCCAACAAGATAATGAGTTCAGATGCAGTATTTATGCTGAAAATGAGGAGTTGAAGCTAAGCTATGGTTTGAGTGTCATTTATTACAGAGTTAATGAATTCCTAACCTTGAAGACCATGCAAGGGTCAAGGCAGGAATATCTGCAGATATTAATAACTTCTATCTTAAATCCTAAGGAAAAATAGGTGAAATGTTTGAATTTAAGGCCTATTTATAACATTTACAATAACTGTGTGGCAGATATAAATATCTCTGACTCACCCTAATAACTTCTTAATGCTTTATTGAAGGAAACAAATCAGTAGGTGGCACAAATATCTTTGAATAAGAGTAACTGCCACACTCTGAGTCATTCGAATATGTTTTGGGTAAATATTCCCTTTGTTTTATCTTTAATCTCTATCATTAGGCCTTAAACTCTGTCTTTTATGCTCTGACTCTCTTCTTTTATCATTTCTTTTAATTTTTTTATGATCTTTGTCCTCTTCTTTTAATCCTTTTTTATTTATCTTCTTTTGATCCTTTTTGACTTTATTCTTTCTGCTTTTCTTTGTTTGACTTTTTCTTAGCTAGATAACCTTTTTGTTTTGTATTTTAAATAGGATTAGCCCTCTACTATTTTTTCTTTATTCCTCTAATTGTTTCTCTGACTGTTTGTGTTTTTTGTGTGCAGGGGAGGTTGTCTTCATGGCTGGAAGGTTTCCTTTGATTGGTCAATGATCATGTTTCATCAATGGTAAACATTAATGTAAACCCCCTGACCATCGTTTATTTGAATTTACCTCTTGGACCGTCACCTAGAGGTTAATTTGGTCATTTCTTGACCATCAGAATTCCTTTAGGGAATTCCACCATTAAACTTGCACATACAAAACACATTTTATTAGTTTAATACCTATGGGGAGGGCATATGAAACTTTTTTTTGTGGTTTTGGGTTGTTGGGATGCTTTACAGAGGAAGGAATGGCATAGGGGAAATGTTCCAAAGGAAGAACTAGGGGATATTCAAATGGATACGGGAGGATTTTGAATTTTGGCGTGGATGGAAAAGGTGGTTTCGAAAAACCATAAGTGGTTTACCACGTAGAGAATAGGCGGTAAGCGGTTTTGGGAAAAATGGATGTGATACCATTAGGATATTGCTCTATGGCAGGGTGAAACCACCTATTTTGCATGGGTTGCAAAACACTAACCCCGTCGCAACTTTATTTTTGATATGCATCTTGGGCCGTTGGATCTCGGGTTTGGAGATCAATGGTGCGGAATGGCTCAGGGGAGTGGTGAGCAGGTGAGGAGGTGGGGTCCAGGTTTTAAGTGACATGGCAGAGTGTTTTTCATGTAGTGCAAGGTTATAATCTATGCAGGGAAATGTTGGAAAGTGATAATCGTAGGATCGGGGAATGGATCTCTACTCAACGGTAGGGATGATTCGGCCAGGGGCACGGGTGTAATGAAAAGGCAGGGGCCCGCTTTTTATTTTTCAAAGGTTTGAAGGGCCTCTATATAAGGTTTTGGGGGTCTATAAAAATAAAGGGGCAGAGAAGAAGTTCCACGGGGAAAAGTGCTTAGGGATAAGCGAAAGGTCGGGGTTTCAAGGGTAAAAGGGGTTGGGGCTTAGAAGGGAGGGGCTTAAGACCTTTTATATCAAAAAGGGGTGGGTTTAGATATAAAACAGGGTTTTTAATGTAATTAAAAGGGCCCGATAGGTTAGAACTCACCTTTAAACAATGTAAAAAAGGGAGCTTTTTACATTGTTTAATATTTCAAAGGAAAAAATGATGAATGAAGGGGCTTTTCATGAGGGTTTTGAGGAAAGGAAGAAATGGGTTTTTTAGAGGAAAATAGGGCATGAATGACAGTGAGGGTGAGGGAGTGAAATGAAGAGAATAGGCCCAAATAATGAAGTTCTTTTTTGTAGCAGTGGGGTAAACATTTTAGGAAGAAGAGAGGGGAAAAGATAGTGAAAATAGTTCAAGCTTGGATAATTAAGGTAGTGATATTTCTAAAACTCACAATATTTCTCAAATATTGTTTTTAGAAATCTGGGATCATAATTTAGTCATCTTTTGATATCAGAAAAAATTATTGATGACTAACAGGAGTATAGCACTGAAATTGCGAAAATGAATTTTACGACCGACATTTTTTAAAATTTAACACTAGTCCAGTGCTATCGAGTAGTATATGCACCGTTGCTTGAGAGCTACTTAGCACACCATTATTTTTTATTTAAAAAGGTAACCCTCAAATGGTGCACCATTGCTTATTAAACACTAGGACATATAATTTTATTAATGGCACTAGTGCTTATTATATGAGTAAGACACCAATATTTTTTAAAATAAAAACCTTACCATGGTGCACCATGTTTTTACACACAAGGTATTTTGTAAAAATGGAAAACATCGGTGATTTATGTGAGTAGAGAATCAAAATGGTAAAAAATAATTTTACAAGATTTTTTTTTTTTTTCAAATTTATTACTTATCTGGTGTTATCAAATAATATAAGCATCAGTGTGCCATATATACGTAGTGCACTATTTCTTTTATTTGTATAAAAAATAACCCTGCAATGGTGCCCCATTTTTTATTAAGCACCAGGTCCTTCAGTTCCATTAACAACATTAGTGCATATAATATAAGTAGTGCACCATTATTTTTAAATTAAAAAACCCACAACACTGCACCATATTGTTTATGCACTGGGGCTTTCATATACGGGTTTAGCAATGGGGCGTCATGAGAGTATAACACTAGAGTGGGAAAAATGAATGTCACAACATACATTTTTTAAGTTCAACCTTTTTCTAGTGCTATCAGGTAGTATACACACTAGTGTGCATTACATACTTAGCGCACCGTTATTATTTTATTTTATAAAAATTAACTTTTTCACGGTGCACCATATGCTATTAATCTCTTGTGCATATAATTAGGCAACACACCGGTGCATTCGTATATTATATACGCACTGCTAAAAAACACTTTCCAAAATATTTTCCCACCAGTGATAGTGTGTTTGGTGCACGTATGTACGAAATAACACCAACTTAAGGGGTGTGGTTTTCCATCTTATGTTATGGGTCACAGGCTGAAAATATATGGAGTCAATAAAGTTAGTGGAACATGTGAGAACATAAACATACTAGATAGAGAAATAGCATGCATATTCAAATATAAAACTAAAACAAATAACATGAAAGCTCTAAATAGAGTCAAAAAACATCAATAATCCAAATGGAGTGCTTATGTAACCTCTTATTGAGTGCTGGTAGGAAATGAGGATGAAAATTTAACCCACTTGCCAAGGGGGCCTTAGAACTTGGGGTTCTAAGTCCCAACGCAAGGATGTCTTTACTTCCGAGCTACCTTGGTGTAATATTCCTAAATTAGCACAGAGCTAATTGGAATATTAAATTTTTATTTTGCTCCTAGATAGAGGAATAAGAGGGTAAGGAGACCCATAAATCTCCTTATTAGGTATAAAAGGCACTCCAAATGTGAATGGAGGTCATCTAAAATCTGGATTGAAGATCCTTAGGTGTGAAAATGGACTAGATCACAAACACTTGGTCAACTTTAAGCAAATCAAACAACATTGTTATGGAGGAGTGGCATTAATGGTGGGACGTGCAGTTTTGGAGGGATATTGATTGCATGATGATTGAAACCTTAATGAGTGGGACCTATTAGAGTCGGTCTCTTCATCCCTCTGTTAGAGATCAAAATCTCTTTTGTTGCATTTCATTTTTAGGTGTCTCATTCAATTTAGTCATTTGCATTCCATTAGGAGCATCAATCATTTGATGGAAGGGTCTTGTCACTCATGTCCCTCATGTCATGTACCTGTTGGTCCGTGTCTGTTCATCAAAATCAATTTTAAAGTTTTTCACAATCATGTTTGGTCTCTTGGTCAGAAAAAGAGTCAGTTTAGTCATTAGGTCTAGGGTTTAGTCTTCAAAATGTCCAATAATGCCAGCAGGCACATTAGGGAAGTTTGAAATAAGTTTTCATTGGAAAATTTCATTGTCATATTGCTTGATCATGACTTTTCTTCAAAACTCTGTTTTGAAGAAAAATCGTCTATTTTTATCTTTTGTAATAACGGCCATGTAAATTTTCAAAAAAAATTTAGTTGTGAAGATCATCAGGCGCAGCCCTGGTCGCCTTTGCCAAATTCCATGTCAAAAATATCCCTGCAAAAAATAGACAAGAGTTTCGTCATTCAGTGAAAAACTCAAAGGAAACAAGCAAAACAGAGTTTGTATTAAAAAGTGAAAAGTGCCAAAGTTGAAACATTAGAAAGTGGGTTATTTGAAATTAAAAATAAAATTCATTGGGCATATAGGATATTTGTGGTGTTTGAAGAATCCATTGGTATGCCAAAGGCATCATCAAGCCGAGTCAAATTGTGGAGGAATGAAAATAGGGTTTTGAAGAACCGATTGTGGGTGAAATTAAGTCACGGTGCACAGGAGGAAGGTCACGGTGCATTGGCAAGTCACAGCGCATAGAGCCACACATCACTGTGTAAATTACAACATGTGCGGCACACATACTAGTCGCGGCGCACTGGGTTGTGTGCGCGGCGCACAGAGCCGACAAGAAAATTTTGTCATTGCCTTCAACAAAATTTCAAATCTTTCGCTCCCATTTTCCCGAGTAAGTTCGACTGATCTTGCAATTGTTATTGAGTAGTGTTTGGTGTGGTTTCTAAGTTTGATTTGGAGAATTTGAATGTCAAATGTTGAACCCTATCCTCTTATCAAAAACTACTCCTTAGGGTTTGAGTTTTAGTGTTAAAATTTGACTTTGGTGCCAAAACACTCCCACTCCATTTCTCACCTGTGTTTCCCTTTCCCATCACTGTCATATCCTCATACAATCCCTCCCCTACTACCTTACATCCAAAATCACTTATCCCCAAGTCCTATTTTCCCTATCCCTAAATCCTACCATTCCCTATCATTATCCCTTTCCCCATATCATTTGCAAAAATTCCTAAATCCCAAATCTCCAAACAGTCAAGTGACTATCCTCACACTTCAATTTTCACTTGACTGAGCCCCATTTTTCCCACTGTCTTATTTACCACAATCCCTCCTCAGTGGGCACATATTTTGGCAATTTAAATGAAAGACACCAAATTCCTATTTTCACCTGATACAAATCAGCATACACTTGGCATAGAATTGTAGCACCATGGAGACGGACACATATTCATCATATGAAAAAGACAGTGATTCTACCACTGAGATGCATGCACCGAGAAGGCCTTGTAAAGGCGGAAAACATGTGAGAGAAGAGCCCACCTCATTGACTCAGTTGTAGGCCAGCCCACTTTCCATGGCATGTTTTCGAGAGCAGTCATTCTATCAGTACTGTGAGATGATTGCTCAGATTCAGCATCATCAGGAGTTAGCTGGGTTGTTTGTTTTACATTTTCATGATGGTCAGGTAGCTTTTGTTGGTGTAAACTTCACCTTGACACCAAAAACCATTTCTCAGGCAACAGGAATACCGAATGTAGGTGAAGAGTGGAACAAGATACAGCAGGTGGATAGAGTGCATTATGAACCATACATCAGGCCTAGCTATGTGAGACAACTCAGTAGGGTATTCCCATTCCGGTTTCTAAGGAATACTATGCGCCTTTGATGAGACTCATTATCAGATACTTCAGTTGTGAGGGCCGGTTCTCACGCCTCTATGCACACCATATCAGATTATTGATGCATTTCATGAGAGTGAGGATGATGAACATTCCATATTTCATGTGCCGCAACATCGAGAGGATGTCTACTCTTGTGTAGAAGAAGACTCCCGAGTAGTAGTACAACAACATTTATCACTATGCGCTCATCAATATCATTGTTGTACATCAGCTTGGATTGCAGGGCATTGCATGGGAAGATTTCATTTCCCGTGACTTCTTCATAGCCCCTCAGCCTCCTCCGGAGATTGTTCATGATGCAAGTGAATCTTCACATCAGTTTGAAGGTCACGAGATAGATCCTATTGGTGTGCTAGTGTATGTCACTTATCAGAGAGGCACGAGAGTATTTTTTGCAGCAGCCCGACGAGTACTATCTCGACCCAGGGTGGAAGGGGTCTCGTTTCCATCATCAGCAGCACAGGTACAAGACAGAGGTAAGAGGCCCATGCAGGATGAGGGCCCTTCAGGAGGCCATGATACTGATTTCATATTGATTGATGAGGATTTGAGCTCTCCAAGCTCAAAATTGAGAGAGATCATTCAGGAGCAAAAAGTTGAGATCAATACATTGAACGACAAGCTGCAGAGAGCTCAGTGGATCATAAACTATCTGGAGCAGTGGAACCAACAGTTGGAGGATCATCAGATGATCATGGAGTTGTAAAACATCCGTGAGAACCGGCAAGCTACCCGAAGAAGCCCATCCGAGATGACACCCATTGAGCATGAGAGCGAGGCTGATAGAGAGACTTGGCTTGAGAGGGTCAAAATTCATCTTGGGAAGCTATTGGAGAAGGAAAAAAGGAGAAGTACATGCTCAGGCACATGAATAACCACTATTGGGCGTGCACACATGTTTGCAAATCAAAGATTAAAATCCTGAAGGCAAGGCTTAGGAGGGCACTGAAGCATCGCAAAAGGCATGATAGGCTCTGAATCTTGACCGAAGCTTCTTCGGCTCAGCATAACACTTGATCAGGGACCTTCAACCTAAATTTCAAGGAATTTGGGAAAAATTTTGTCAATTTTGATTTTTTTGGTCACAAAACATGTTTTTCTGCCCGACGCGTAGCACCACTTGGTGCGCGCTTATAATTGGCAGCACTTCAGGGGAAAAAAATTGCATTTCTAGATTTTTTATCAAATTTTAGGCATGCTCATGGATTACCTAAGGATTTCAACAAGTTCTGGGTTTCATAAAGGGTAAAAAACACCCTAAAAATGGCCTTTCTGCCACTTTTTGCACACACAGGAAGCAGTGTTGGGCGATTGAACTTTTGGAGGGACAACTGGCAACACAATCCAGAAATTCCACTTGGGTTGGAAATTAGACAGGTAGGGCTTTCCAACGAGCTATCCTGAACTCAATTTGGACTTCGGGAAGGGCCTCAAAATCAGCTCCATACTTGTGCTACGCATAGAGATTTCGGGCGCGGCGCATAGAGAATTTTGGCCTATTTTTCACTCAGCAGCTCAGAATTTCGCTTAGTTGGCTAGTTTCACTTTTTCATGTAATTTTTAATGTACCTTGATGTAATTTCATGTCCATGATGTAATTTTGGCACATATTTACTCATTATAGAAGATTCATTCACCAAAAGGTGAAATGTAAGTGAATGGATCAGTTTCCTAGCATATAGAGGCAAGTTGATTCATTGCCTATTTTCTAGTTCCTAGTTTAGATATGGTTGAAATAGCTCCTAGAATGATGAGCTAGACCCATAGAGGCATGGGGAGGAGTTAGGCTTGTCTATATGATGTATTTTCTTAGTCATTTTTAGGGTTGCACACTTGGGATTGCTTGGCACTTCATTGTACATTTCATCTCTGCACTTTTGGCAAAGGAATAGACCAGGGTTTGCAACACTTTTTGGGATCCATGTGGCTCTGTGTTTTGATGGTGTGTTTCTCTATGTAACTTTAAGTTCACTGATGTTTATGTGTATCATTTCCTCTCTCCTTTCTTCTTAGATTAAACAAATCAGTGTAAAGGGTGGAATTCATTGGATTTCTCTGCTCTACCTTTAGTTTTGTTTAATTTTTCATGTTTTCATCTGTTTGAGGAGGAATCTTGAGACCCCCTTTCCCTCTTCAGCTCCTCACTGGTCTGATCCATCCATTCACTCAATCTAAAGCATCAAAAAAATTTCCTTCCTTTCCCCAATCAGAACTCTGCAAAAACTAGGCCTAATCCCCGCACCCAAAACTGCCTTTCCCTTTGATCCAACAAAACCACCAAAAAACAAAATCAAACTCCTTTAATTATATACCTAGCCTAAAATTAGCTTTTATTTCAAGTCATCTCAAGCCCTATTGATTAATTTTCGCTGAGATTGACCCAGAGAGAGCCCTCTCCTGTTCTGGTAGGGCTAGCTACCAGACTGAGCCTGGTTTGATGTTACCCTAAACTCTGCCTTTTTCAGCCTGAGGTAGATTTAGGCAATAACATAGTGGCGACCATACTAGGGAGAAAATGGTTTTCTTGTTGGTGTTATTTGTTTTATAAGCTACAGACGGAGCATGAAGTTATGCCAGGTAGCCTTCGAAATGCTCTTGCTTTGCATTAATGAAAGTAGATAAACGCTGCTTCAGTCAATCTCCGGTCTAGCTTGTGAACGTAACATCTGACTTGCAAATTTCCGCAGTACATTTATCAAGTTAGATCTCATGCTGATGGTGGACAGTAGTTAGACACGTATGAAGGCTGAAAAATTCGCCTACCGACTCCAACTCAATCCAGAGATTCCAGTGCTCACTGATCCATTCATGCACTAAAATAAAATGGTAGGGTATGTGGCAGACCCTGCTCTTTGTGAAGCTTTAAAAGAAGTTAGAGATCAGTTAGTGGATATTGAAATTGATGAAGTATTTTTCATTGCTGCGCTTCAATTTTTGAGATCTCTGAAGTTTCCTCCTAAAGCTAAAACTCGTTTCTTTGAGTTAGTTATTGAAAATTTTGAGAAGGAGATTCAGTATTTGAATGATCAGATCCAATCATATGAATTCTGAGATCCCAAAAAGTTCTTGGAAACTCTCCCTCCTTCAAAAAAAGAAACAATAGAGCTGCTTGTAGATGTTTTCATTGACAGTTTGCAGCTGGAAGCATGTAGTGTGGAGTTGGGGCAGAAAACAGAATCTGGCTTTTGCGATCCTATTGCAACGTACATGGAATTTTTTTTTAGTTTGAATGACAGATCAAATTGTTTTTTACATAACCAGACTCGTTATGTGCATGTATGGCTATCAGCATTTACATTTGGGTCCTGGTTGAAACACTTTCAAGCACCATCCTGGTCACAATTACTTGATTGGTTGATCTGGCATTACAACATTACTTGATCCATTGGCTCTGCAGCAAAGTAGGGTAAAATTTGTAAATAAATAAGCTGCCAAAGGCAACATTTTAGTTTCCAGTATTTGTTTAAAGTTTCATTCCAATTATGTGTTGTGATATTTTCTTCAGTTTGGGGCCCAAAGTGAAGGATATAATTTTGAAGATGGATTTCAGCTTTGGTTTGAGTTTGTCGAGTCAGCTTTTTCAGTCATTTCAGTTTCAAAATTGAGTCAGTTTCAGTCAAATTTTCAGTCAATAAATGAGTCAAGAGTCTTGTGATAATTTTTTCGAAGTTATGGACTCCATAGCCCAATGGAAAAAGGCACTGCCTACTCTCCTAGAAATCTGTAGTTCTTGGCACCTCCAAGGAGCTACCATCCCCATTGGAGCCAATGTTAGAGTCGGTCTCTTCATCCCTCCGTCAGAGATCAAAATCTCTTTTATTGCATTTCATTTTTAGCTGTCTCATTCAGTTCGGTCATTTTCATTCCATTAGGAGCATCGATCGTCTAACAGAAGGGTATTTTCACTCATGTCCCTCATGTCATGTACCTACTGGTTCGTGTCTGTTCATCAAAATCAATTTTAAAGTCCTTCACAGTCCTGTTTGGTCTCTTGGTCAGAAAAAGAGTCAGTTTAGTCATTAGGTCTAGGGTTTAGTCTTCAAAATGTCCAATAATTCCAGCAGGCACATGAGGGAAGTTCGAAATAATTTTTCATTGCAAAATATCATTGTCATATTTCTTGATCATGACTTTTCTTCAAAACTCTGTTTTGAAGAAAAATCGTCTATTTTTATCTTTTGTAATAAATGCCATGTAAATTTTCAAAAAAAAAATAGTTGTGAAGATCATCAGGTGCAGCCCTAGTCACCTTTTCCAAATTCCATGTCAGCTATCCCTGCAAAAAATAGACAAGAGTTTCTTCATTCAGTAAAAAACTCAAAGGAAACAAGCAAAACACAGTTTGTATTAAAAAGTGAAAAGTGCCAAAGTTGAAACATTAGAAAGTGGGTTATTTGAAATTAAAAATCAAATTCATTGGGCATATAGGATATTTTTGGTGTTTGAACAATCCATTGGTATGCTAAAGACCTCATCAAGCTGATTCAAATTGTGAAGGAATGAAAACAGGGTTTTGAAGAACCGACTGTGGGTGAAATTCAGTCGCGGCGCACAGGAGGAAGGTAGCGGCGCATTGGCAAGTCGCAGTGCATAGAGCCGCACATCACTGTGTAAATTACAATGTGCACGGTGCACATACTGGTCGCGACGCACTGGGTTGTGCGCGCGGCGCATAGAGCCGACAAGCAAATTTTGTCATTGCCTTCAACGAAATTTCAAATCTTTCTCTCCCATTTTCCCGAGTAAGTCCGAATGATCTTGCAATTGTTATTGAGTAGTGTTTGGTGTGGTTTAGAATTTTGATTTGGAGAATTTGAATGTAAAATGTTAAACCCTATCCTCTTATCAAAAAATACTCCCTAGGGTTTGAGTTTGAGTGTTAGAATTTGACTTTGGTGCCAAAACACTCCCACTCCATTTCTCACCTTTGTTTCCCTTTCCCATCACCGTCATATCATCATACAGTCCCTCCCCTACACCCTTACATCCCAAATCACTTATCACCAAGTCCTATTTTCCCTATCCCTAAATCCTACCATTCCCTATCATTGTCCCTTTCCCCATATCATTTGCAAAAATTCCTAAATCCCAAATCTCCAAACAGTCAAGTGACTGTCCTCACACTTCAATTTTCACTTGACTAAACCCCATTTTTCCCATTGTCTTATTTACCGCAGTCCCTCCTCATTGGGCACATATTTTGGCAATTGAAACGAAATACACCAAATTCCTATTTTCACCTCATACAAATCAGCATACACTTGGAATAGACTTGTAGCAATATGGAGACAGACACAGATTCATCATATGAACAAGACAGTGATTCTACCACTGAGCTGCATGCACCGAGAAGGCCTCGTAAAGGTGGAAAACATGTGAGAGAAGAGCCCACCTCATTGACTCAGTTGCAGGCCAGCCCACTTGCCATGGCATGTTTTCGAGAGAAGTCATGCTATTAGTACTGTGAGATGATTGCTCGGATTCAACATCACCAGGAGTTAGCTCGGTTATTTGTTTTACATTTGCATGATGTTCAGGTAACTCTTCCTGGTGTAAACTTCACCTTGACACCAGAAACCATTTCTCAGGCAACAGGGATATCAAATGTAGGTGAAGAGTGGAACAAGAGACAACAGGTGGACAGAGTGCATTATGAACCATACATCAGGCCTAGCTATGTGAGACAGCTCAGCAGGGTATTCCCATTCTGGTTTCTGAAGGAATCCTATGCGCCTTTGATGAGACTCATTATCAGATACTTCAGTTGTGAGGGCCGGTTCTCACACCTCTATGCATACCACATCAGATTATTGATGCATTTCATGAGAGTGAGGATGATGAAAATTCCATATTTCATGTGTCGCAACATCGAGGGGATGACTACTCTTGTGCAGAAGAAGACTCTCGAGCAGCAGTACAATAGCATTTATCACTATGCGCTCATCAAGATCATTGTTGTACATTAGCTTGGATTGCAGGGCATTGCATGGGAAGATTTCATATCCTGTGACTTCTTCACAGCCCCTCAGCCTCCTCGGAGATTGTTCACGATGCAGGTGAACCTTCACATCAGTTTGAAGGTCCCGAGATAGAGCCTATTGGTCTGCCAGTGTATGTCACTTATCAGAGAGGCACAAGAGTATTGTTTGCAGCAACCCGACGAGTACTATCTCCACCCGGGGTGGAAGGGGTCTCGTTGCCGTCATTAGTAGCACAGATATAGGATAGAGGTTAGAGGCCCATGCAGGATGAGGACCCTTCAGAAGGCCATGATACTGATTTCATATTGATTAATGAGGATTTGAGCTCTCCAAGCTCAAAATTGAGAGAGATCATTCAGGAGAAGAAAGATGAGATCGATACATTGAATGACAAGTTGCAGAGAGCTCAGTGGATCATAAAATATCTGTAGCAATGGAACCAACAGTTGGAGGATCAACAGACGATCATGGAGTTGCAAAACATCCGTGAGAACCGGCAAGCTACCCGAAGAAGCCCATCTGAGATGACATCCATTAAGCGTGAGATCGAGGTTGATAGAGAGAATTGGCTTGAGAGGGTCAACATTCATCTTGAGAAGCTATTGGAGAAGTAAAACAAGGAGAATAACATGCTTAGGCACATGAATAACCACTATTGCCGCAAAAGGCATGATAGGCTCTGAATCTTGGCCGAAGCTTATTTGGCTAAGCATAGCACTTGACCAGGGACCTTCAGCCCAAAATTCAAGGAATTTGGGAAAAATTTTGTCAATTTTGAATTTTTTGGTGACAAAACAGGTTTTTCTGCCCGACGCGTAGCGCCACTTGGCCCGCGCTTATAATTGGCAGAAATTCAGGGGAAAAAAATTGCATTTATAGATTTTTTATCAAATTTTAGGCATTCTGATGGATTAGCTAAGGATTTCATCAAGTTATGGGTTGCCTAAAGGGTCAAAAACACCCTAAAAATGGCCTTTCTGCCACTTTTTTCACACACAGGAAGCAATGTTGGGAGATTGAACTTTTGGAGGGGAAAATGGAAACCAAATCCATAAATTCCACTTGGGTTGGAAATTCAACAGGAATTTCTTTCCAATGAACTATCCTGCGTGAAATTTGGACTTCGGGAAGGGCCTCCAAATCAGCTTCAAACTTGTGCTACGCATAGAGATTTTGGGCGCGGCGCATAGAGAATTTTGGCCTATTTTTCACTCAGTAGCTCAGAATTTCGCCTAGTTTTGGCTAGTTTCATTTTTTCATGTAATTTTTTATGTAACTTGATTTAATTTCATGTCCATGATGTAATTTTGGCACATATTTACTTATTCTATAAGAGTCATTCACCAAAAGGTGAAATGTAAGTGAATGGATCAGTTTCCTAGCATATAGAGGCAAGTTGTTTCATTGCCTATTTTCTAGTTCCTAGTTTAGATATGGAGAAACAGATCCTAGAATGATGAGCTCGATCCCTAGATGCATGGGGAGGAGTTAGGCTTGTCTATATGATGTATTTTCTCTGTCATTTTCAAGGTTGGACACTTGGGATTGCTTGGCACTTCATTGTACATTTCATCTCTGCACTTTTGGCAAAGGAATAGACCAGGGTTTGCAGCACTTTTTGGGATCCATGTGGCTCTTTTTTTTGATGGTGTGTTTCTCTATGTAACTGTAAGTTAACTGATGTTTATGTGTATCATTTACTCTCTCCTTTCTTCTTATATTAAACAAATCGGTGTAAAGGGTGGAATTTATTGGATTTCTCTGCTCTGCCTTTAGTTTTGTTTAATTTTTCATGTTTCCATCTGTTTGAGGAGGACTCTTGAGATCCTCTTGCCCTCTTCATCTCCTCACCAGTCTGATCCATCCATTCACTCAATATAAAGCATCAAAAAAATTTCCTTCCTTGCCCCAATCAGAACTCTGCAAAAACTAGGCCTAATCCCCGCACCCAAAACTTCCTTTCCCTTTGATCCAACAAAACCCCCCAAAAAAAAAATCAAACTCCTTTACTTATATACCTAGCCTAAAATTAGCTTTTATTTAAAGTCATCTCAAGCCCTATCGATTACTTTTCGTTGAGATTGACCCGGAGAGAGCCCTCTCCTGTTCTGGTAGGGCTAGCTACCAAACTGAGCGTGGTTTGATGTTACCCTGAACTCTGCCTTTTTCAGCCTGAGGTAGATTTAGGAAATAACAGGACCCAAGTTGAGAAGGCTCACATTTTTTATAAGGAAGAGGATGGCAGCCATATGGTTTTATGTTTTTATTATTATTTTGATATGTCTATTTATACTTTTTTGCTCTCTTCAACTGTTTAGCTAAGATTGTAGTGATGTTTAGCACAGGGTGTTCCTAGTTGGGAATCCAACCTCTTTCCTTGAGAGGCCTCTTGGAAGAGTATTTTTCTATCATTTCCACATATCTTACATTATATCTAATCTTCATTCTTCATGTACAACACATTTCTGTTTAGAGTTGGGTTGTGTTGTAGGGGTGTAGCAGTGGAGGAGAGAAATCTCCATTTTCTGAGCTAGTTTTGCAGTGGAGGAAGGATTCCTTCCATTGGGATATCAAAAAGGAAGGTCATTGAGAATATTTCGGATCATTGGCATCAGGCCAAGCTTTTACATCCAGTGATAGTGTATTTTTAGTCAGGAATTTCATTATTTTGTAGGGAAGTTTCAAAAGAGGTTCTATTGGCTCTTTTAGAGTGCTTTCCTCTGGGTGAAGGGTTTAACCTTTCATTGGAAGATATATTTGGAAGAGATCTACATCAGATCCATATTATTTCAACCTTCCATTTCATGAGCTTCAGTTGCAGTGACTCTTTAGCCTTTTGGCTATAGATGATCATTTGTATTTGAGGGTATTTCCGGAAACCCTTCCCGAGTTATTTTGGAAAGGTGTCTAGGAGGCTAGATCTTCACTCCTAGCATTATTTGAGCTATATAACAAAAAATATACATTGATGCATATTTATGCATAATTTTATGCCCTAAAACCATGCCATCTTAGCTCAGGGCATTTTTATGGCAGCTATTTCTCATGTGTTGACATATTTTTCTTGTAGAGGCTTATTTAATGTTTCTTGAGTGACTTGATCCTCAAGATCTTGTGCCTATTATTTGTTGATATGTTTAATGAGATAGTTGTACATTTGTCTCATATCATGGTGTGTTGATTTATTCACTGTTATTTACATTATTGTGTTCATATATTGTTGCTTCCCCATTTGGGAATATTATAGTGGTATTAGAGCATAATCTTGGCTCAGCCTGTGGATCTTAGCCATTATGTTATCAGGAGAATAAAGAAGAAGGAGAAAAATATCATAATGATGGAAAGAATTAGTTTTATCTCATCCCTTTTCAGATCTAAGAGGGACCTCACCAAGGAGGTCAAGCAAAGAAAAATGGAGAAAAGAAGTGAAACCACATTAGGGTTTCAAGATGAGGAAGGTCCATGTACTTCCTATCAGCGAAAAGGAGATCTAGTATTTCATAGAGCTCCAAAGAAACATACTATGCCCTTTTCTTTTGAAGAAGAAGAAAAAAGGCATAGAAATGAAGGACACTTAGATCAAGATATTCTAAGTGAGTATCTTACAGAATATAAGCCTCAACCTAGAGCTTTCAAGGAGAATCTAACTCTTCCACAGTTCATTCAACTCAAAGAAGAAAGGAGACCTTGCAGCAATAGAAAAATAAAAGGAAATAGATTTTTATTATATACCTTTAATGGGTCACCCTCATGCACAACAAGATCCTGGGGAATGATGGTGGATGCATTTTTCCTGCTACATCCAGTAGTAGAGGAATAAGTTGTCGAGATTGCAACGTTGCACCTTGAGGGTGAAGCAAAAATTTGGTGGTTTAGCCATTTGAGTCATGCAAGAGTGGCTGCATATGAATATTTTACTCAAAGTTTGATCAAGAAGTTTGACAAGAAGAAATTAGAGGAGAAGAGGCCTTCACCACCTCTTGCTACAGAAGCACTTGCATCAGAACAAAGAACGCTTGCACCTTTGCAAAGTGGTCTTGATCTCCTGATAGTTAGAGTCCCATGCACTATTTTGGAGATGCATGAGGAGGAGGAGACTTGTACCAGCGTTGATGTAGCCATAGAAGAGAAGCCATCATCATCAGTAGTTTGGGAATCCATCACACCAGAAGGAGGAACCCTTGTAGCAATACAGGATTTTCCCAAGCTTTACCAAGGTATGCACATATTTCCATTTTCTGTTACTTCAGCACATCATATGGAGGATTGTGGGAATGTACCATTGCATGACCTAGGGTCAAAGTACATTGTTGATTTGGAGCAGTAGACTATCAATTCACTAAGAAGCCTTGATTTGTTCAAGGAGGAGATACATAGTCATCCTAGTGTACCATTTTTGAGCTGCACACAACTCTTGGGGTCGAAATGTAGATTCTTGGAGGATGGGATGAGTATTGTCTTGAACCATGCAATGCAAAACTATGTGTTCAGCATTGGGCATGATCCTAAGACAACAGTTGCACCATTATGGATATTAGCAGTGCTGCCATTGAGCATCAGTGATGAGTTTGGGGCCCAACCATTATTGGATCATTCCAATGACCTTTCTATATGCATAACAAAATACAGGCAGATGATTGATGGAGGGTATCTTATGAGGGATGAAATATTCCATTATTATGATGGGTACTTCTTGATGAGAAATTTACCTTTTGATGACAATTTTTTTCCCACGCCTTATTTGGATCCTTATGAGATCAACTTGGTCATTGATGAGTGGTCTTAATTTGGAGATCTCCAGGAGATTGCATTTCAAGATCCCATGAAATTCAGAGACCTAAATAGGATTTGGGAGGATGGTATTATCCATTGGAGGGATTCCACTTTTGGACATGATGATAGAAATTCACCATTGGTTGGATGTGTGATGTTAATGAGAAAGAGGCTAGGAAGCCACTTGCAGATCTACGACACAGGGCAACAGGAGGAGAGGCTACATTGGTTTCTCTTGAAAGAGTTTGGTCATCATAAGGCACATTATATTTCAAAGAGTAGGTTGGTGGATGGAATTTGGCATGGCATTTGCATCATATGGCAGCAAGGAGTTTGGATGTATGGGGGTGATGTAAATATTTCATGTCAACCATCATATTGTTGCTCCATAGTTTATATGGTGATGGTGTGGGGAGACAACAAGAGTTGTTGATGCTTTCGATGTTCTTGGGAGGATATGGATTGATTTCCTTCCATACTTTGCATAATATTGCAGGAGTAGGTGATGGCACTATCATGGTGCAAAGGGGCTATTCCTTATCCTTGGAGGATCAGGAGGTACTTCCACTTTGGAAGGAATCTCCCATATATAGTAGCATTATGATTGATGGCTTTGACATGTGGTATGTCAAATAATGGAGCTATGAGATGACAGGAGCCTTACTACAAAGGAAAAAAATGTTGTGATTACTTGGGAGACTGTTGGTACCTTCCAACACTATGCAAAACCTTCATTACCTCTCTCAGTTGGATTCCATATGCTAATAATATCATATTTATTTTTTATGTGATGATCTGGGAAAGAACCAAAGAGTGGCAATTTGAGGACCCTATTGCCTTTTTGCTTCATGAAGGCAACATTATTGCAGCCCATATTCAGCAGCAGCTCTACACTTATCATATGTGGAGAGAGAGACAACGTGGGATGGAAAATTTGATCCATCATGTTCAATTAAGTAGCCCACCTTCTTTTCAAGAGCCTAAGGTGGAGGAGCTAATTCATGAGTTCCATGCTGGAGGGTGATTCACTTTTTTGGAAGCTTCACATGAGAATGATATTTCACAATATATCTCAGATTTGATGCCTTAAGAAAGCCTCTAGAACACATATAGTTTCCTCCATGTATATCCCACTTGTTCATGATGAAATCCATTTGGATTTTTCACCAAAGGCATACTTATACACTTGGGAGGAGCAACTTGAAGACATATTAATGAGAGAACATATTATTCATTGGAGGAACTTATCATATGAGGATGCTACAGGAGGAAGAGGAGAGGCTCTTCAGTTCTATCCTTGCAGTTGCTTGAGGAAAAAAAACATTTGGGAGGGGAGGACTGTAATATTCCTAAATTAGCACACAACTAATTGGAATATTAAATTTTGAATTTTCTCCTAGATAGAGGAATAAGAGGGTAGGGAGACCCATAAATCTGCTTAGTAGGAATAAAAGACATTCCTAGTGTGAATGGAGGTCATCTAAAATCTATATTGAAGACCTTTAGGTGTGAAAAGGGACTGGATTATGAAGACTTGGTCAAATTTGACCAAATCAAACAATGATGTTATGGAGGAGTGGCATTAATGGTGGGACAATGCAGTTTTGGAGGGAGATTGATTGCATGATGATGGAAACCCTAATGAGTGGGACCCAAGGTGAGAAGGCTCACATTGTTTATAAGGAAGAGGATAGTAGCCATATGGGTTTATTTTATTATTATTATTTTGATATGACTGTTTAGACTTTTTTTCTCCCTTCAGCTGTTTAGCTAAGATTGCAGTGTTGTTTAGCACAGGGTGTTCCTGATCGGGAATCCCACCTCTTTCCTTGAGAGGCCCCTTGGAACAGTATTTTTCTATCATTTCCACATATCTAGAATTCTGGCCAAGATTTATTCTTCATGTACAACGTATTTCTATTTAGAGTTGGGTTGTGTTGCAGGGGTGTAGCAGTGGAGGAGATAAATCTCCATTTTCTGAGCTAGTTTTACAGTGGAGAAAGGATTCCTTCCATTTGGAGATCAGCAAGGAAGGTGATTGGGAATATTTTAGATCTTTAGCATCAGGCCAAGCTTTTAAATCCAGTGACAGTGCAGTTTTAGTTAGGAATTTTGCTATTTTGGAGGGCAGTTCCAGAGGAGGATCTATTGGCTCTTTTACAGTGATTTCTTCTGGGTGAAGGGTTTAGCATTTCATTGGAAGATATATTTGGAGGAGATATACATTAGATCCATATTATTTCAGCCTTCCATTTCATGAGCTTCAATTGCAGTGACTCTTTAGCCCTAGGGCTGTAGATCATTATTTATATTTGAGGGTATTTCCGGAAACCCTTCTCGGGTTCTTTTGGAAAGGTGTCTAGGAGGCTAGATTTTCACTCCTAGCATTCTTTGAGCTATATAAAAACATATCTACATTGATCCATATTTATGCAGTATTTTATGCCCTAAAACTGTGTTTTCCTAGCTCACAAAATTTGTATGGCAGCTATTTCTCATGTGTTGACATAATTTTCTTGTAGAGGCTTGTTTTATGTTGCTTGAGTGACTTGATCCTCAAGATCTTGTGCCTATTATTTGCTTATATGTTTAATAAGATGGTTGTACATTTGTCTCATATCATGGTGTGTTGATTTATTCACTATTATTTCCATTATTGTGTTCATATATTGTTGCTTCCCCATTTGGGAATATTACATTTCGCGCAAAGTATCCCTCTCTCTTTCTTTGCTCCAGATTACACATTGCTAGAATTGCTTGGGGAAATTCTGGCTAGCATAACAATGTGCTCTCAAGTTGCTCATCTCTTGGTGACCTTTTATACGAGAATTCAAATCTTCCTTCCCTCTCTTGCCACATTATGGATGGTGACCCAAGAGAGGAGGGTGATTCCATTGTGTGCCACATTTATTCCATTGTGTGCTCCATTGATGTCCTAAGGAGGCCTGGGTGGCTGTCCTTAGGAGGGTTCAAGTGTGGAATCAATTTCCTGGAGTGTGCTTTTATGGTCCCAAAAAGTGACTTCTACCACTCCCAAGATTGCGCGCCTTTTGAGGGCACAATTATCAAAGGATTTTGCGAAAAAATCATATTTGACTAGTTCAAATTTGATTTTTCGTTAGACCTTAGAGATTTTCTAAATAATTTTAGATTCTCTAATGTCTCTCAGCCCTGTAAATCCTTCTGCCTAACATTAAATAATTTTTTCTTTGCTTTGTATGATTTTCCATTAATAACAATGGAGTTGCTAATCCTGTGTTAGTGTGTTTGGTGCACGTATGTATGAAATCACACCAAATTGAGGGGTGTGGTTTGCTCTCTTAATTTATGGGTCATAGCAAGAAAATATATGGATTAAAGAAAGTTACTGGAACATGCGAGAACATAAACATACGAGATAGAGAAATAACATTCATATTCAAAGAGAAAACTAAAAAAAATAACACAAAAGCACTAAATAGAGTGAAAAAACTTCAATAATCCAAACGACAGTGCTTACGTCCCCTCTTATTGAGTGCTAGTAGGAAATGACGATGAAGCTTTAACCCACTTGGCGCAAAGTCTCCCTCTCTCTACTATGGTGGACTTGAGTTGTTGGATGGCCAACAACTAAGTCCCCTCTAACTCTGCTCCGGATAACACACTACTAGTATTTCTTGGGGAAATTTTGGCTAGCATAACAATGTGCTATGAAGTTTCTCATCTCTTGGTGGAATTTTATAGGAGAATTAAAATCCTCCTTCTCTCTTTGGGTAAATTGTGGATGGTGACCAAATAGAGGAGGGTGATTCCATTGTGTGCCACATTTATTCCATTGTGTGCTCACTTGATTTCCTAAGGAGGATTTCATGGTTTTCCTTAAGCGGCTTCAAGTGTGGAATCAATGTCTTGGAGTGTCCTTTTACGGTCCTGGAAAGTGACTTCTACCACTCCCAGGATTGCGCACTTTTTGGGTCAAAAGGCATGAAAGGACATGCGTATCGAAGTATTTTGCACGTAAAAGCATATTTGACTAGTTCAAATTTTATTTTTCCTTAGACCTTAAAGATTTTTTAAATACTTTCAGATTTTGTAATGTCTCTCAGCCCTGTAAATCCTTCTGCCTGACATTAAATAATGTCGTCTTTTCTTTGTATGATTTTCCAGTGATAACGGTTCCCCCCTAATGTGTGACATCTAGGAAGAACTGTATAGCCAAAATACATTATAGTTTCTTTTCTGTATAATGTATGGAGAGAGAGAGAGACCTGCGTGTAGCTCGGAGTTGGAGACACGCTACAACGGGTTGAAGAGCGACCATGTCCTATGGGATCCTTGCAAGAAATGGTATAATATAATATATATACAAATTTTCTACGAGGCAGGCATGTCCTATGCTCGCGATGCTTTGGATAGTTAAAAAAATCTTCTCGAATAATACAGATTCTCTCTATGTCACTGATATGGTAGTGATATGTTAGTTGATGACGATGATTGTTGATGCCCTCAGGGGTGGTTTATCTATGAAAATAGGTGGAATGTGGTATCCATATGCATAAACTTGGTATGGCATATAAATGCACATTCTACACATAGGTGCTGGCTGGGACCTTGCATGTAAGAATTGATGATAGAGACCCTTATGAAGGCACAAGTCTTTAAAAAATTTGATCAAAGTGAAATGCTTGTAAGGTACGATACCATCCTGACATGAAAACTTATGTTGTAGTCAAATGTCATAAGGATCAATGAAATCTATGGGTAATGATGTCTCCCACAGTGCCACCTGAGGATATCCCTTTTGTGGAGAGGGGTGATTGAAGGTACCACTTCCTTTTTGGAAAAGAGGTATTGATGTAAAAAAAAAGGAAGCCTCAACTGAACTAGGGGGTCACTGATATGGAGGATCAGGATCCTATATTTGATGGGTTTAACATAGGCATGATAGCGAGGGGTGACTAAAAACTGATAGTGGGGATTTAGTGGCCCAAGGTCTGAGTATAAAAAGTAGCTTGGAGGAAGTTATAACTATTTCTTACGGGGAAAGCCCTCGAGTAGGTAGGACTTCTAGGGTGGGTATAAACTAGTTATGAGTGTCATGGTGGCTTTTGGGCGTGGGTGTGATACTCTGACCAAGGGAAATGAGGGACTGCTACCATGGGAGAAAAAATGGGTGGGTCGGAGAGGGACACAGTGCACCATTTGCGGTCTTTGTACGATTACCAAAAGAATAAAATAATGGGGTTTGGTTTGTACAAAACACAAAGACGGGTGCTCCAAACATGAAAGTGTTTTCTCACTAATGATTTGAGGAAGGTGTTTTGCTGAGGGTGGGGGCCTCATTGGTTGTTCTCATGTGTGAGGTTGATGAAGCAGATGGAAAATATTGTAGATGGGTTATGTTGATGGAGGTATGGTGGGCCAAGTGCGAGGCAGAGTAGTGTGCTTTCAATCTGCTTGTACAACCTGGTCATCCGAGAAAGGCATTTTATTTCGTATGGTAAAACTTGACCTTATGTATGATGATTGAATGGGCATGAGGTGCTTCCCAGAATAAAATGGTATGTCCATGGCATCACTTTTGTTGTGATATATGGTCTATTGTGGGTGAAGAGTGCCATGGAGGGGAGGCTCTACCGACCAACAAGAATTCTTATCATGTGCAAGGTGAGGCGATGATAAACACGATCAGATGTGTGGAACCTATGGATGATTTATGATGGAGAAACAATTTCAAGATATGCAGAGTGTTTCCTAGGACTCTATCATGCTGGGGGTAGAGTGATACCTGCTCTAGAACTTTCATTGGATGGACTTGTGGATGGTTTTAGTTCTACCTTCAAAAAAAAAATACCCTAAGTGAAAGCATATTCTTTATCAAATATTATTGAAAGACATGTTCTTTAAAAGAGAATATGAGAGAGGAAATACCTGCCAACGCTGGAAAATTATATTTTCGGGGGTGTGAATGTGTGGCATCACCTTTGGGCATTATGGAGTGTTGATCACAGTGCTGCTTTCGATCTGGTGATCAGATACTCTAAGCTCCAGTTTCCCCTTGGCAGTTGTTACTTGGCTCCTAATTTTGATTTCGGTTGGGGTTTCCCCCAGACTGAGGTCATGGGGGGCGTTGTTGGTTACTGCCCCTATCTAGGATCTCCCATTTTTTTTTTCCTCGGTTTCTTTTAGCAGCATTTGGAGGATTTTCATAATTATCCTGGTTGTATGGTTTCTAATGAGCCTAGGAAGGGTTTCACTAGATTGACCGGTGCATTATGTTGTGACAATGGTCCTTTCTATGTGGGGAATGGGGGATATCGGTTCCCTTGTCCCTAGTTGGTATATGAGTGTTGTGGTGACTTTCATGATAGCTAGGTTGTATACGTTCTGAGTAGAATTGTATGAGTACCCAGGGTATTGATTATTGCTGCCTAGGTGTCGTTGGGCCAAAGACCCAATCAAACCGTTTTCAGTATCGACGCGAATGGTACTACTGTTTCCTAGGTGATCTTGGGAAAAAGACCTGATCAAACCATCTGCTGAATCGAAATTCATGGTACTACTGCTACCTAGGTGATCTTGGGAAAAATACCCAATCAAACCATCTACAGAATCGACGTGCAGGGTACTACTATTGTCGAGGTGATCTTGGGAAAAGGACCCGATCAAACCATCTACCGTATCAGCGTGCATGGTACTATTGCTGCCTAGGTCATCTTGGGCCAAAGAATTGATCAAACCATCTATAGAATCGATGTGCATGGTACTATTGATGCCTAGGTGATATTGGGAAAAGGACCCAATCAAACCATTTGCAGTAGTCGACGTGCTTGGTTACTCCCATACTGGTACCTAGGTGACCTTGGGTCAAAGAATCGATAAAAATGTCTGCAGCAATTGATGCAACTGATAATTCAAGAGGATGAGGCAATGAGGTTCCCCTGTCCCTGGTCGGAGTATGGTGGCTTGTGGGGAGGAGGGACAAATGGTTGTTTTTCTGGTGACTGTCATTCCTCCTGCGGGTATATGATGGTACGGGGTTCATCTCTCGATGACTGGGTGGAGGGATCCTCTTGATAGGATCACTCGACGGCATATAAGGTGTACCTAAATCATTGGATTTCTGGGCAATGATAGGTATATTTCTCATAATTTTTGTAGATATCGAATGCGTGATTGGTACGCAATGTTTTGCTTTTACTTTTGGTGGTAGGTTATTTTTTATGGGAATGTGGAGTTGCGATGTCTACCTTGGAGCTAAGGAGTGGTTTTAATTTGTATAGATCTGGGAAAATATGGTTAGGGTGACCTACTAAGTCACATATGGTGCAACCTGGTGATTCATGTTGCGTGTCAGGAGTCTCCACCCTCTTTCCTCTCTCAGTTTTCTTGACCGTAATCATCGATTTTGCAATGGGAATTTCCTTTGCAGGGATGTTTTCGAAAATTTCCTATATGGGTGGGGCCTCCTCATGACTAAGGGGCTTTAACCCTATGGCAGTGATATGTGTGGCTCATATCCCAGTAGGGGGAATGAGAACTGGTATTGTGAAAGAGATGTTTGGTAACACCATTGTTGCCAAAACCTATTGGGATACGAAACCAGCTGGGGGGTAGAGGAAAGGGGTTTGGGAAGCAGTGTAGGCTATAGAGGCTACTATGGCTGAGGACTTGGTGCCTCTACTACTTTTTTCTATGACTTGAATAGCTTCGGTGCTTGATGTGGGCATCATGCACACCGGAGCTCCTGTGACATCAGGTTATGACTCAGGTATAATAGATGGATCTCCTAGGAATGATCCTATGATGGACGATGCTTTGAAGTGGCCAAGGCCATATTCTTGGTACTGTGAAAGCATGTTCAGAGATGTATCTACGTAGGGTAGAATGACATCGGTGCTTGTTAGGGGTCATTTTTCGCTATGTGTCAATTGGCCAAAAGTAACAATGCGGTCCTCATGGGGGAACATCATAGTTCAGAAGACGGAGGAGGCTACAACTGACATGGCATACATATAACTCTGACCAAGGAGTATATTATAGTCCAAGTGGGCATCCAAGACTTCAATGTCTATAAGTACCATCTTTCTGGCTAAGAAGACTAGGACGTTTTGGAAGAGACCGACGGGGGTTGAAGGGCGATCATCATATTCTCTAAGCGTGATGTCTGATGGTTTTAGTTCAGGAGACCCTAACTTTTGCCAAAATTTATTTGACATGATGGTTGTGGATGCACCCTCGTCAATGACACATCGGTGAATAGTAATGTTTTGGACCGATATAGGTATCTGAAAGGCAAGCATTGAAGGAAGCCTAACGGTAGCTTTGTCTAAGTCAAAAGCCATTAGGCATGTATCGTTAGGGTCGATAGTGCCTAACGCAAAAAACAAGACTTTCTGTTGGTTTGGGGATGACTGTAATACTTCCAAAGCTAACATGGTTTCGGGAGATTGAGCTAGGTCATCCACAATGCTATAGTTATGGGCAGCTTCAAAATAGTTTCTTGCTCACCTACTTGGTTCCTTATCTATCTTTGGAAAAGGCTCAATAGGCATCTTTGATATGGTCAAAGGTGATTTTGGCACAATGGTAGTAGCCCCTGACGTGTTGCTGTTTGGTGCGGTGTCGTAATTTCAATCTCGTGTTTGAAAAAACATTTCCTCACCACTCATGTAGGTTTTTTGGTTTTTCTTTCTGGAGTCATCGATAGTTTTTTGCGGCATGCTAAATGTCCCTTGATGGGGGAAGGGTTACTACATGACTACTGGCTATTGGTTGGATCTCCATTGTCCATGGTTACTCTGTAGCTTCTTCAACTCATGGAGATCAGGATAGTGGTGAGTGTAATGGCCATACTCACCATAGATTGAACACGAGTGGTTTGTTCGAAGAGGTGGACTCTTGTTCTGCTATTAGGAATTGCTTGGCTCCTGGTTATGATTTTGGTTGGAGTTGCCTCCAACCTAAGATCATGGAGGGAATTTCTGGTTGTTGCGCCCTTGTCTGAGATTTCCTTTAGGCTTGTTTTTTCCCTTTTTCTTAGTCACGTTAGGAGGTTAGTTCTCTTAGTTATATGGTTGGTGCAATTGGTTTTGGGAAGGCTACACAAAGTTCACCTGCGCATTATTTTTCATTGTCGGGTCTTGTGCCAAGGATTGCACATAATGCGGTCTTTGGTTTGAAATTTTTGTTGGGGGGGAGATCTTTTGTTAGTATGTCTATCTGTGTATTGGGTCCCTAGAGCTGGAGGATAATATTCTCTATGTTGACGGTGATACGACGACACCGTACTGGTCAAATTTTGCGGAGGCATGTAATGACTTTGGTAGCTGGGTTGTGGTATCTTCTGGGTAGAATCATACGTGTAACCGGGGTTTTGAATGCTACTTCTTGGGTGAATTTGGGTCAATGACCCAATTAAACCATCTGTAGAGTTTGACGTGCCTAGAAATGCTTTATAAGTTTGCAGGCACGAGGCATTCGATAGGATATTGTAAATATACCCCGACTGTGTATAGATCAGCTCGAGTTGTTGGGCCTTACAGATGGTGTCCTCTTCCAATATGGGCTTTTGCTGCACCATATCCTTTGAAATCTCTGTGGTGAGATTTTTGAGGAAAAATTCTAACAGAACTCGATCGTTGAGTTTGGATTTTCACAAACTACGATGCCACTGCCATTCGTGGAGATGGTCCGAGATATGGATGATAGGGGTTTGCCTAAAGTGGGTCAGTAACTCCATTGCAGAATCGTGGTGGATGGGTAAGTAAAAATAGGTTAGGAACATAGTGATGAGGGCACTAAAGGTTCCGTGTGTAGCAGAGGGTTGGTCCACATACCATTTCACTGCTACTCTAGTCAAAGTGCATTGAAACAGTCTCAATCAAATAGTATCATCAAGAATGTTGTTTGACAAACACCATAGTGGAAAGTGATAACACGATTTTCGTGGTCTTCAGCTTGCTTCCCTTCAAACTTTGGAATGTTCGAGGGGAGATTCGTGGGCATCGGAGGCCATATAGGGTTGTGTGAAATGAGATCATTTTTCAACTTGGTTAAATCTGGTAGACTCAACGAAGCTAGAAAAGGTGACCGCGAGGTTGTAGCCATTGCAACTTGTGAAAAAAAATTATTCTGGTTAGGAAGAGGGTTTGTCTGCAACGTACCCTATTATGTGTTTGACCGACTTCCCAAATGGATAACACTTCTCTTCCCTCTAAGGGTTGTGGGAGGAGTGGTGTGTGGTGTGGAGTTGGGAGACAAACTATGGTTCCTAAATAAAGATGCCCCAATAAAGGATGAGCCAATAATGGTGGGAGTGTTCCGTATTTGATGCCGAAATGACGAAAGACTTGGAACTCCTCTCGGTAATAGGAGGAGGTCCAAAAGATGTCTGTACTGAGGAGGTCCCATCGCATACATAAAACAAAGTGAAATATTGGCTTTGGAAATATTTGAGAGGATATAGATTATAATCAAATAAAAATTCCAATCGCATACATAAAACAAAGTGAAAATAAAATAAATTTTCCCTTTAGATTAATCCTATGTGATCAGTCAATAAAAAATATGGTTTTTTGTTGTTTGTGTGTGATACTCAAATCCTATAAGAACTATTCATCCTCACACACTCAAATGTAATTGGGCCTTGAGAAGATATCTTTTGAGTGCTAGCATAACGTCGCGTAAGAGCTGACGATGCCCCAAGTTAGACGAAGAAAATCCACGAAGGTAAGGGTAGAGGATCTAGTGCTTTCTTGCACCATCACCTATAGGGAAAGGATGCCCTGTTTGTGGCCACTAAGTACCACCATCCCACTTGAATGTTCGAGCATTGGGCTTCTGGGTAATTCAACTAATATTACCTTGTATTAGCTGGGTCAAGTAGCCCCAATTGATACCTTCCCACGCTGCGCCTAAGACTAACCCCCTCTCAATCGGGTCTCTGACGTGCTCGAGTTTTATTTTCCATGGGCTAATAGGTGGATTTGAAAGCTCCCTAAAAATTCAACTTCTATGTTTCAAAATGAAGAATGATCAAGGCATCTTATTGGATGCCTACCCCCTTGATCCTAACTTAGACTATAAATTATTTTTTTGCCCCTATGGGGAGAATTTAGTGAGTTTTGTTAAGTTAGTTCTAGGTGTCTTTTATTTTATTAGTGTGTGGATGTGTGTGAGCAAGAAGTAAACAAAAACATAGTTTGAATGTGTGGATATGCGATGCTCCTTTTCAAAATCCCCTATTTAAACTATGTTCTTTTTTTCCTTGCTCAAAAGAAAAACATGCGCGGATATGGGCCACTTTCAATTTTTCTTAGTTAATCTATGTGATCAACTATAGGGAGATGGTGAGTTGTGAATAGAGAGAGTTAATATGCTTGCCTAAGATGAAAAAAGGGTGCAAAGGCAACAGAGATTACTTGCTCTTCTATCGATAATTCAATCATGGCCCCAAAATCCCAGTGCAAAAATTGAACTAAACTAATGACTTTTTCACTAGAAAAAGCAACTAGTTAAGCATGCATGGACTTGGGCCACTTAATTTGGCTAATTATCTAGGTGTTTTGGTACCTAAATTTTAAAAACATAATGTTTCTTCGGAATGAAAGTTAATTCCCCCCCCTACTTAAACTTCTTGTGAAATTTACAAACTTGAAATAAAACTAACACCAAGCCAACCAAAAGCGGCTAAGAGTGAGCTTTAGCAAGCTCCGGGGCACCTCAACTAGTGCTGGGAGATGTATTCTGGGCTACCAGGCACTTTTACAAGTAGGGAAAGATAGACATATTGGAGAAATTTATCATTCAATTTTTTGCGTGCGAAAGGCTGAAACAGGTGTGATGTCTGCGCATAGGTTAGCTCTAAACGCGCGCCTTGGGCATGCTTGTCTATGGGAAATGCGTGAAAATTCCTGCAATGTAATTTTTTGGAGCTCTTCTACTTCAATCTGCCACTTGGGATGAATTAGAGAATGAAGGATAGGAAGGGGGGAATTCCATCCCAACTCCACAACAGAGACAAAGGTCTCTGCAACAAGGCACAACCACATAAACTTGGAAATAAAAGCTAGTGGAATCACCAATCCTGTGTTAGTGTGTTTGGTGCATGTATGTACAAAATCATACCAACTTAAGGGGTGTGGTTTTCCCACTAAAGTTATGGGACACAGGTAGAAAATATATGGAGTCAAGCAAGTTAGTGGAACATGCAAGAACATAAACATACTAGATAAAGAAATAACATTTATATTCAAACATAAATATAAAATAAATAACACGAAAGCTATAAATAGAGTCAAACAACTTCAATAATAAAAACAATGGTGCTTACGTCCCCTCTTATTGAGTGCTGGTAGGAAATGAGGATGAAACTTTAACCCAATTTCCAATGGGCCCTTAAAACTTTGGGTTATAAGTCTCGATGCAAGGATGTCTTTACTTCCGAGCTCCCTTGGTGCAAAGTATCCCTCTCTATACTATGGTGGATTGGATTTGTTGGATGGCCCACAACTGATTCCCTTCTATTTATGCTCCGGATCACACACCAGTGGTATTTCTTGGGGAAATTCTGGCCAGCGTAACAATGTGCTCTCAAGTTGTTCATCTCTTGGTGGCCTTTTAGAGGTGAATTCAAATCTCCTTCCCCCTCTTGGTACACTGTGGATCATGACCCAAGAGAGGAGGATGGTTCCATTGTGTGCCACATTTAATCCATTGTGTGCTCCCTTGATGTCCTAATGAGGCTTGGGTGGTTGTCCTTACGCAGCTTCAAGTGTGGAATCAATGTCCTCGAGTGTGCTTTTGTGGTCCCAGAAAGTGACTTCTGCCACTCCCAGGATTGCCCACTTTTTGGGTCAAAAGGTATGCAAGGGCACGCTTATCGAAGGATTGTGTGCACAAAAGCATATTTGACTAGTTCAAATTTGATTTTTCCTCAGACCTTATAGATTTTCTAAATACTTTCAGATTCTCTAATGTCTATCAACCCAATAAATCCTTCTTCCTGACATTAAATAATGTTTTCTTTTCTTTGTACAATTTTCCACTGATAACACCACCCAACTCTGCTAGTGACCTCTACTACAAAAAAAATTTTGGGCTATTTTTATAGGGGCTTCCATAAAAACCTCCAATAGAGGGTCTTTTCCTAGTAGTTTTTTTTAGGCCTTCTTCATTTGGATTTTTAATGTCCATTTTTTTCCCGAAGAACATTTTCATGAATCCTCAAGTCTATTTTGACCTTTGAATATTTTCCAAAAAACGTTTTTGCTCTAAATTTGTAAGCTTTGGTATAGAGTCTTCAATATATATTTCTTTCTCAACAGAAAAATGTAATTTCATTTCAAATTTTAAAAAAGGGAATAAAATCACATTTTGTAGATGGTAAAATCATCCAATATGTACATCTGTATGGCTCAAGAGTAGAGAAAAGACTAAAGAAAATTACACTTCCTTTCCATTTTCTTATGAACCCTCTACCATCACCTTGTATCATTGTTAAAATGAACCATTCCCAAATCATTCTCAGTCACCTCTAATGGATATTCTTTGTCATAATTTGAGTTTTTTGAAACATAAACTCTCTTTAATCACACCATTCCATGTTCTTTTCAAAACACCACTTCATGATGTTCCTCTACATGAGTCGGCATGGATATGAGGTGCATGTCCATCATGAACCTAAGTATTCATATATTATTGTTTTAAAGAACACCCCTTCATTTCCCCTTCTTCTTCCTTTGGAAAAATAGGGTTAAAAGGTTTCCAATCTTTTTTGTTAGTGGTCTGCCTGTTTTTCATTTTTGGTGGATTTTTCATCAAGGAACAAGAGTCCTAAATATGTTCTATTTTAAAACATGTGTGGCATATGAATGTCGTGTTTTCATAGTCTAAAATTTGAATCCATCGAAAGTATTCATGTTTCAACAAGTTGCAGTCATGTAGACCCTTTCTTAGGTCTATTTATACACATATATTGACAAATGTGAATAAAAATTCTTATGTTATTTCAAAATCCATATTTTTGAGGGAACCCAAAGTGTTCCCAACACCCTATAGAACCTTATGATGGAAAAAGGGAAGAGAAAGGTTTGGAAACATTAACCAAATTGGAGTATTTTTTACCACCAATGTTGTAGAATCAATCTTTGTAAACCAAGGGGTGATGGAAAGCCCTAAAATTCCCCAAAATCAAGGCCCTTCCTTCAAATATTTCTCCATATATTATTTGGAATTGAAGTGGGTAATGAAAATTTGTTTTGATCATAGGTAAATATCACAATTTTTGAACAATTTTTGGCAACACTGACATTACTATTTTCAATACAGGACACAAATTCAGTTTTATTTTAACCCTCGATAATGGGAACCAAACCATTCAACTAGTGAGATCCACTAGGTAGATAGATCTCACACGGTATACAAATGATGAAAACATGGTTAAAACGATCTTAAAAAATCATAAATATATATTAAGAAGAATATAATTTCAATTTTTACAATTCACTCACCTCCTCCCACTCATCTATAATGTTACTCAAAATTTACTGATGAAATAAACATAATTCCACAAAACCGAGTCATTTGGCTTAGGCCATTCCCATACTGTCCTATTTTAACAATATAGGCCAATGATAGAAATTCCACACGAAATGTTTTTTACTTCCATGACGATCCTTCCTTTGAAAAGGCTCTTCAAACCTCAAATGTAATTTAATCAATTTTTTATAAGCCATTTCTTATATTTTCGGTACATCGTCCATTCCTCATCTTCATATGCAGTTATCTTCTTTTTGTTAATAATATTAATTAGATACAAAATTTTTGAGAAATAATCATAATTTTTTTTTTTTATTTTAGCTTTTATCCATGCATATGAGTATTAAATATTTACACAAAATTTATGAGAAACCCTTTATGCCCACTCCCCAAGTAAAAGCTATTTTTGAATTCATGCTTTTCCGTTGCTTACATAATGAATTTTCATGTTATCCAATTTACATCTTACATTTATTAAATGTAAAAGGAAAAATAATATCCAATATGTTTTATGGCATATGGTTGTTTGTTATTATATTAAATATAAAATGGAATATCTTTTATGTCTTTATTTTTAATTATGGTGACCTCATAAATTATTACAGTAATTCAGGTGATGCCTAATATTAAATATAGCAGTTGCCATTGTAATACCAAGAGTATATCCAACAGCTCGTAATATACCAAGAATTTATGATTTAGCAAGAGCCAAAACTCCATCAAAGTGGGGGATCCTACTCCTTGAGTCTTATTAACATAGGCCAAAGATATCTCCCAATGATATTTGAAAACCGATAAAGAGATCAACCTCCTATCCCACTAGAAAACATAAGGAATATTTGTTATAAAATGTATCGATATGATATAATCATTTCTTTTTGGTGTAGGAACTCTAATTGGTTGTTGGGTAAAAATGCAAAGTTGGGTTACACTTTTGTGGGAATCAGCGGCGAAATTTTTTTTTCTCAATAATTGAGAGTTCGGCGAAACTTTCGAAATTAGCTCGGCCGAACTCATTCTGCCATTTACATTGACGGTGTACTAACGGTATGGGAAAACAGATTTTTGGTTCGAGATTGGAAAACCAGCAACATAAGTTCAGCCGAACTATTAGTTCGGGTGAACTCTTAAAATAGTCTGGCCAAACATTAGTTTATAAATACACCAGCCTGGAGCCGTTAATTGGTTTCGGGCTTGTCTACTGTGATCGTGTTTCTAAGTTTGTTCATTGTATTTCTGCATCTGCGACATGCTGTTCAGCCTCGACTCTTGGTTTCGGGCTTATCTGTTGTGATCATCTTTCTACGTCTGTTGTGTGTTTCTACGTCTAATGATCATGTTTCTACATCTGTCTACATCTATGACGTGCTGTTTGGCCTTGGCTCTTGCTGTTCGAATTTGTAGGTATGCTCTGAACTGTGAATTTTGTTTGAGGTATAAAATAATAATGTAACAACCTAATTATGAATTTTTTTTTAGGTATAAAATCAAAATGTAATAGTTTAGTTACAGGAATTTGTTACAAGAACATGAAATACTGAATTTGTTACAAGAACGTGAAATATAAATAGAGTAGCATAATTGAGTTTCATAATAAATCATAAGCATAATTAGGCTGAAACTATCTCTATAATTTTAGTACAAAATTATGTGTTGGTTGTTAGTCATCAGTATTTTCCACTATTTGTAGATGACTATAGGATGGTTCTAGTTTTCTGAAAACAACATTTCTTGAATATTGTGAGTTTCAGAAATCTCACTGCCTTCATTATCCTTATAATTTTTTTTTCACTATTCCTTAGTTTTCCATCTCAAGGTCACCCTATGGCTCCTAAAAGACTCCTTATGGGCTCATGCCTCTCATCTTCATGAAGTCAAATTTCAGTGAAGATCAAGGCAAACGACCCTTCCACTAGGTCATTAGGGTTTTTACATGTTTTGAGGTCATCATTGGATGTTTCAAGAATTTCTTTGCCTTTTCTAGAATCTAGCTTAGATGTAATAGAATTTTAAGACATGGTTATTCAATAAGGACCTATAATTTCCAAATAATTTTCTCCTATCAGTTCAGGAATTACAAATGAAGAAAATGGACAAGGTTTACCACTTATGCATGAGTGTTGAAGGATTTGTCTACAAAAGGTACTGGTGAGGTAAGATATCTACTCCTGAATGGAAATAACTTGTAGCAAGGATAGAGGAAACACCTTGGTCTTGTATATAACTAGGGTTTATACACTTTTTAATCCATTTGAGTCCCAAACAGTGATCACTTGCATAAAATGACATGGAGGAAGCACTAAAACCTAATTTCCTCTTCCACTAGGCTAGGGTTTGCTATGAAAAATAGGCATAGGAGAAGAGGATCCATATGGTATGTCATATCAACAAGAATGAAGCCATACCAACTTATAAACATCGTGTCTCCTTCATTTTCCAAGAATTCATTCCAAGGGTCAAGCCATTTGTCACTCATAGGGCCAGTTTCGATTCAAAATATTTTTATGACCAAACAGACATGAGATTTAAAAACATGAGAGATTTTTTTGTCCATCATGGGTCCACGAAGAAAAACCTCCTTCATAATTTATAAAGGTATCCTGGTTTGGGAGCAATGTCAAAATTACAGGTGCTACAAGAGGTTTTCTATACTTCTGGAGTCACCTTGGGAAAATCATGTTTTCTCATAGCTGGAGTGTCCACATGGCTTACTTGATGGGTCAAATGACAACTAGACTAGAAGATATTTATAATTAGCCATCATGAGCTCAATTTGGAGTTGAGGAAGGCCTCCAAAATTTTCCTGCACCAGCACTTTGCATTTCTGCACCATCATTCAACACTTTTTGACCAGTCTTGGGAGAATCAACTTGTGATAGGTCAGGTCAACCCCAATCAGCAAAGAAATGGTATATTTGGAAATCAGAAAGGATAATATTTCCAACGAGATAACATGGGAACAATTTTGACACCAGAAAGACCTCCAAATTTCCTCTGCAAAAATGTGTTGCGCCCTCAGAAATTGGGACTGCGCGCTCAGAAACTGGCACTGTGCCCTCAGCCTTTGGCGGTGCGCCCTCATCACTGGCACTGTGGCCTTGGACACGAAGGATTTCTAAGCACTCTAGCCACTCAAATCCCACTAAATTTCTTCCAATCTCTTCCCAAAGGTCCTCCAAGCATTCCTAAGAGTAAGTACCATAACATACACTGATCTTCAAGCAATTTTGGTGTTTTCTTAATAAATGGAATGGATCCCTAAGATGAAACCCTAAGTTTCAACCTTTAAATCACTTTTTTCCATTTCTTCATCTTCCTAGATAGAGTTTCAATGATAAAAAGGGTAATTTTACAGCTAGAAGGTTGTCATTGAGTTTGTTTAGCCTCTCACTCATTCTCATAACACCTATACCCTCAATCACTCATTCCCTCATTTGAAAGGTGACCTTTTCATTACCCTCTCTCCATTTAATTTCCATATACACTTTAGGGTTTATAAAAACATAGTTTACAATGTCAGAGGACAGTGGCAGTATTGTGGAATCCCAAATTCCAAGAAAGCATGATCACAAGGGAGGCAAGATAAATAGTGGAGTTAAAGAAGGCCATCAGTGACATTAGAGCAATAAAAGCCCAAAGAGAGGCCACAAAGGCCAAATTATTGTTATATGAGGGCTTGGGTAAGTATCAAGACACTAATGGTGAGGAAGAAAAGCTGTTGAAGAAGGAAAACAAAGACAATGACATATTTAGAAGGAGGGCTAAGAACTACTTCAAGAAAAACCAAATTGCAAGCTCATAGCTAGAAAGGGCCAAATCAACACTTGAAACCCTAAACCAAGAAAAATGAAGGGAAGAGCTTGAAATCCTTGCTGATGCATCCCTCTAAGATTCCCAAACATTATCAACAAGACAAAACCCATTTTTGGCATATTTTTTCAATTTTGATTTTTTGACTGTTTGGCCAGCAAAAAAAAGGGCCAAATGCACAACGCCACTGGCGTTGCGCTATTTTTTGGGGCACGCAATGGAAAAATAGCTTACATATTCATGGTCATAATGCTAAGTACATCATCCAAAAAACATTTTGAGAAAAACTAGTCCTCCAAAAGTGCCAAAAACCATAAAAAAAACACCTTTCTACCCTGTTTTCAGCACTGGCGCTGTGCCTTGAAAAGTATTTAGAGAATGGGTTTTTGACTAGGATAATTTGCACCAAATTGAAAATTAAAGGCATATTTTGAAACTAGAAAGGACAAGCTTTCCAATGAGCTATCATGGAGCTCATTTGGACACCAGGAAGGCTCCAAATATTAGCTACAAAAGGAGGAATTTTTCCAGATTTGGCGCTGCGCCCTTGGCCTGCCGTTGCGCCCTTGGCCTGGCACTGTGCCCTTGCACCTTGGCACTGCAACCTTGCCTAAAAGTCAACAAAACACACAAAAAGTTATTGAAAAATATATTTTGGAGGCTTAAAGGAAAAAACCTATAAAATTAGATGAGGAGTTATGTTAGAAGTTATTTTTGTCATGAATGAGTTTGGGATATTTGTGCCTTGGGCCTTGCATGGTCTCATTGGTAAAATGCATTTATTTTTTATTTAATGACTTCTAAAACCCTAGATAGGGTTTCCACCTCCTGATTTTGCAGCTAAATGCTTCATGGAAGCTTCATTATTTTTGTTGGTTGATTTTTGAGATAAACTTCATAGACTTTGAGTTGTAAGGAGTTTTTGGCTTTGGAGCGTTGTGAAGGTTTTGGACTGAATATCAGTGAGACAAGAATATTAATGGTGATGTATTTCTAATTTAGTACTTATCTTATTATGTTTGCATATTTTTTAATCTTTTATCATGCAGTAGAATATAAATTTTAGGTTAAGACATGTTGTTTAGAGGCACCTTAACTCTGTCTGATTTCTATTTCTTAGATGTTTTCCTCTACTAGGTTTTCTTGGAGAAATTAGGAGTTCACTGTTTTTACATGTTCATGTAGTGTGTTTCTTTGAGATTAAATCAGTAGAGTATGGCTAAAGAAGCTAATGGTTTTCCCTGTCCTTTGGTTTTGCTTGAAATGTTGTTCTCAAGGCTTTCTTTGAAGTGTACTAATTAGGGTTTAGGCTAAAGAAGTTTATGGTTTGCTCTGTCCTTTATTTTATCTTGAAATGGTTACTTTGAAGCTCTTTATATTTTGATTAAGGAATTTATTATTTCCCTGCTCTTTGATCATTACTTATGTATTATCTTGCATGTTTTCTTTCTCTGAAGGTAGATAGCTAGAGAAATTTCGAGTTCCCAGCTCTCTGGGGTTTTTTGGATAGTTGTCTTAATGTTTACTTGCTAGGGTTTGATCAAAGGAGTTTACGGTATGCCCTGTCTTTGGTTATTTCCTTATGCATAGTGATCTTAGAGGCCCTTCTTGTTACAGTATTTGTTAAAGGATTGTTAATTTCCCTTTAAACCTACTACGTTCACAACTTAATGTTCATTTCACTCACATAAGCTACTTAGATATATTTGGCTTTGTTAACTTTCCCTATGAAACATTCTTGATGTTGAAGATTGCAACAAGAAACAGTGAAGGAGGCATTCTGAAACATCATCCTTGATCTTATTTAACAAAGAAGATAAATATTGTTAGATCAGGAGAGTCCATATATATACATGCATATTGTATATAATTTCTACAAATAGCCTCCTGCTACATATAGAATATGCTCACCATGTCTAAAAATAGACATACACCTAAATATAGCCTGTGTGGGTCCCACCTAGTTTAGGTGATTATTTTCCAACTAGGATCAAGGATGATGTTTCAGGATGCCTCCTTCACTGTTTCTTGTTGCAATATTCAACAATCCCTCTCAATAATAAAGGACTGTCCTTGCATGTGACATGCAACTCCATGCATTCGCCCTGCAACTCTTGCAAGCTCCTTGCAACTCCATGCATCTGCTCTGCAACTCTTGCTGCAACACTTACGAAACTGAATGATACTATTGAGAGTGGAGTTAATTAATTCACAAATAATAACTCATTAATCAACTGAACAATGCAACACTTAACTACAGTGCATGACAATTCCAGTGGAGACCCAGTGGAGAGATAGGTGAAAGGGCAAGATGGACTATCCATTGTGACTATAGTGATGCATGAATTGCATCTACATATACATTAGAGTTTCCAATGATAATAACGGAGTCAATGAGAGTGGGATTACATCAAATTTGTCTTTATAATCAGCTTGGATTGTGTAGTGGAAGCAGGCTAGCAGGAGACAAAGATAGGTGCATGGATTTGCAAGATTGGTCTTGACTAGTGTATGAATATTGTACTGTACTGAGAGCTTCTGATAAGCTTTGTATGTTTGTATGAGATTTTCATATGATCTCCATGTTACATAATATATAGTTGGGGTTTTCAACTTCAGGCTTTCCTGGTTAAAAACTGTGTTATGTGCGATTGAATATTTTTGTTTATGCTTCACATGTGTGTGCAATTAATTTTTCCGCGAAAGATTAACAAGTGGAATAGATTCAATATCTTTCATAAAGTTAAATATTGTTAGATCAGCAGAGTCCGGATATATACATGCATATTGTATATAATTTCTACACTTGACCTATTGTAGTACTTTTCAAGACCTTTTTCAGACTCCATAGCCCAATGGTCTAAATCTCTCTCACTCTATCTATTCTACTTGACAAGCAACCCAACCAAAAAAAACAAAAAAACAAACCCTATCATTATAACTAGCCTAAAATCAAAACCCTAAAATCAATCAAGTTTACATCTTTCATACAAATATAGAGAGAGCCATCTCTGAGTCTAGGAAGGCTAGGTCCTAGGACTCCAAAGTTGGTTTGATGTTAAACTTATACATTTGGTCTTGCCAATCTAAGAAATTACGGAGACCTAACATTGGTAATGTGAAAACCTTAGTTGGGTATACATTTTTTTTTTCATAATGAAAAAAAAAACTAGTTTATATTATGTACATTGGTTTATATTATGTTTTTTTTTCAGAATGAAAAAAAAATGGTTATATTATTTTATTTTATTTTTTGGAATGAAAAAGCACTGGTTTATATTATGTTTTTTCTTAGAATGAAAAAACACTGGTTCATATTTAAAAACTTTAAGATACATTACAGAAGCCCCTTTACAAACTTTGTGGTTCTTACATATTCATATATATCCTACGGATCCTATGTTCAATACAAAGACATAATCTTAATACTGTTGATATCCCAAAAATTAGTTGCACTGACCTTGAAAAAATGACAGGAAGGAACATCAAGATGTAGCTGATCCTATGGATCTTATGCTCAATGCAAAGACATAATCTATATACTGTTGGTATCCCAAAATTAGCTATGCTAGCCTTGCAAAAATCACAAGCAAGAACATCAAAATGTAGCTGATCATACAGATACTATGTTCAATACAAATACATAATCTCTATACCGTTGGTATCCCATAAATTAGTTGTACTGGCCTTGCAAAAATGATAGGTAGGAACATCAAAATGTAGCTGATCCTACGGATCCTATGTTCAATACAAATACATAATATTTATACCGTTGGTATCCCAAATTAGCTGTATTGGCCTAGCAAAAACTACTGGCAGGATCAATGATTTGTATCTGATGGTGAGATGAAATCTGCTAAACTAGTCCTCGGGGTATACATATTATTTTTCCATAGTAAATGAGTCGACATGACTTAGTGACTCAGTGAATGAGATAACACTGAAATCTTCTCTTATCCAAGCTCCTTTTTGTGATGGTAGTGAAACATAAGTAGCACCAATATTGTGGCTTTAATTAACTATAATTACACTGAATAACATCAAAACTGTAAAACACCAAAACTATCCTTTGAAGAAATACAAACTTCATTTCAATTGCATCTTTGTATTTATCCTGAAATTTAGTCCTTTTGTAATTGTACAGAAGCCTAAAGTCACCTATCTAAACCTGTAATCAGGCTGAACCTATCTCTATAATTTTAGTAATTGAGCCAACATGACTTAGTGACTCAATGAATGAGATAATGAAATGTAGTCAATAGAAGAAACAATAGATGTAAGGAAAAAATTCGGTTCAGCTCCAGCTTATTTTTCATCCAATAAACATACATCAACAACAATACAAAGATATTGTACAAACAGTAGACATAAATTTTAACTTTTTTTTCATCCAGTAAACATACATCAGTAGCAATTCAAAGATCTTGTACAAAAACTAGACATAAATGTTAACTTATTTTTGATCCATTAAACATACATCAACAACAATTCAAAGATCTTGTACAAATAGTAGACATAAATATTAACCAATATTGAATGATAGTATGCATAAATACTATGAATCCAAATATTAGTCCACTTAAAATTTGTAGTGCATCGGAAGAGACATACTATAAAACCTTCCTAATTGAAGGTCTCACTCTTTCATCATTATTATAACAATTTGTCGCTTGTCTAGCCTTTTATTATTTCCCAACAAATTTTTTTGTTTTGATAATAGTTATATATTTTTGTTAGCAAACAATAATTATAAATTATTTTTGACAAATATATTAATAATGAAGACTGAACCTAGCTACATTCTTCAGCATCTAAGAGACACAATTGTATTGTGATATTTTCCCTTCTTTCCAAATTAGTCCATCCTTCTAGAAATGATCTGAAATTGTGTGAACAAAATATTTCTTATACAGAGATAGACAGTAGGGGCTTTTACTAGTTATTTCAACTTTACTAGAAAGGATGAAACCAAAAGCTTTTGGCCCTCTTACTGGCTCTTCCTAAAGAAGTATGAGGTTAACATTAACTCGATCTGGCAATGAAAGTATTTGTTTATGTTTGCAAAGTATTCATTAACCAAATTTTATGTGTGAATAAGAAATTTCAAGTATTTTGCAATGGAAGTAATGTGGTTTGAAGTGAAACAAATGAGTTTTGGTCATTATATAAGTCTCATTGTGAAAAGTGGACTTATTAAAAATTACTATTTAATTTAGTAAAATATGGAAAATAGTAGCAAAAATACACAGCATAACAGTAAGCATTTGTTTAAGCAGTTCACCCCTCTCTTGGGCTACCTCTGCTAGGTCCAAAAGCCTCCAAATAGGCTTTTCCCTCTTTCATTAATGCTCAAAATAAGTATTACACTATGAAGAAAGCCTCAAAAAGCTAAAATAGCTGCAAATTCAGAAACAGAGGACTAAAAATAGTAAAAATCGACTATTCATTCACCTCAAATGGATGAGTATAGTCCAATACAGCTGATCTTTCACCAAGCCCTAGTGGCTCCACAAGAAAATTCGCTGATAAAATCACTGATAGAGTGCCCTGATGGCTCTGCAACATGTCCCAATAGCTCCAGAATGTTTCAATACCCCAAAATCAAAAAACAAAATTGCTTCAATTGGACTTCCCTAGCCAAAGTTATGACCAGTACAAGTTTTTGTCCAATTACCCCTTGAAAAACTCCACTAAATGTGGAGAACTTCTAGATAACTCCGAAAAAAATAGAGATGGGCGCTAAAATTGGGGCACTCTGCCAATTTACCGCCAGTTGGAAGGTGCTAAAGTTAAGGTTGATGGAATCGCACCAAACAGAGGTGTTTTAAATAACTATTAGTTATTTTTGTTTGAAATTTAATGCGCACCCAATTATTAAACGTGCATAGCACTTCCTCCGCCGACCCATGGGACCACGTCCCCACCACTGCGTGCCGATGCAGGTTTTTCCGTGGGTTCCGAGCACTAGGTTCCATGAGGAGGGGGCTGGCCCTTAGGGGCTGGCCCCCTTTCGGGCCCACCCAAACGAATTTGTAAGTTCAAATATAATTTCGTGCCCATGATTTAAAAAGAACTACTGGTGACCCAGTGGTCGGGCTGCCCGGTTGGCTCCACCCCAACCCGAGTTTGAATCCTGCTGCACCATAAGAAAGCTTTAATAAACCAATTTTCATTCGACCGTTGGGGCCACGTGGCGGCCTCCGGGCTGGCCACATGGCACCGTTTCATTGGATGCCTTTGGAATATTCTACAAAATATTCTATGGAATATTCCATGAAATATTCCCAGAATATTCTGTGGAATATTTTTTTTTTAATAATTTTTTTTTTGTAAAGTCCATTTTGGCCATTTTTTCTACTGAAATTAGCAAACTTCAAAGCTGAATAACTTTCTCATACAGCGCCGGTTTTTAGTGTTGTTCACGTCTACAAGATCGTTTTTCCAAGCTCTTTCCAGTCGTTCTAGTTTGGACCAATTCTGAGCAACTTTATTTTTGAGCATTTTTCCACAAAGGACTTGATCTCCTGATCAAGAAAAATCCCTTTTAATGAAGCAGATATATCCATAGTGATCCACTGATATTTTTTCACCAATAGCTATTCCATTTTGGACTTATATATCTCAAAACTATACTCATTGAATTTATGCATCTATATATTTAAACTACTCAACTATTTTTTTCACTATAGGAATCAATTTGATATATCTCCCATTTTAATGGGGTCTATCACATTTTGAAAAAAATACATTAGCCATAAAAGTTTCCCATTGAAACCAAAAGTAATTTGATACAAAACATAGGTTTTAACCTTGTATAGTTAATTGTTTCAAATAGTTTCTTAATAAAATGAAAGATATTCAATGTAAAACACATGCATGAACATATAATTTATTCGAGAAACCCAAAATGAGAAGATCATTTTTTTTATTAGTATATTAATTTTTAGACCATTAGACACACACACACACACACACATGTATGTATGTATATATGTATATATCCTACGAAAATTATAAACCACCAATCCATTACCTTGGATTAGATAAAACATTAGTTCTTTAACTGAAATTGTAGAACCATGGGGTAAACTACCATGCACTAGAAAAATTCTAAAAGAAAAATCCATGTGATGAAAACCATCATACATGGAGAATTTTTTTTTCCAAAAATGTTTTTTGGGGCACTACCCCTGAACACCTGTGTGTGGGGGATTTTTCATCTCTATGAAACCCTAAAGTGGGGATCCTTTCCTCCCATTTTATTCGCACCACTAAGCTTAGAAAAATATATAGTGCATGGGGGTATTCACATAAAGAATAGAATACATACCAAACATCCAATAATTCTCCTTAATGTGACCATCAATGTTGCAATGGTTAGAATTATTTCTACTACCCATTCATGGATGTGTAGTGGCTATTTTTTTCTTATCCTTCTCCCTTTTCTAGTTCTTTTCCCCCTCCTTCAATGCTTCTTGGTGCTATTTTTCTTCAAACCACCTAAGTACCCTTTATTTTGGCCTATGGTTTTTAGATAATGTGCGTATACACATGGCTCATACATTATCCTTAGCTTGGAAAGAATCACTTGTTTCTGTAGATGGTTATATAGACCCCACATATAATTAAGGATTACATTTGAGCTCTTGGGAAATATATCCAACAATATGACCATATTTTTGAACTTATTACACTCTTATACACCCTTATGTCTATGTGAAGTATTGTGTGATTCCACAGGTCCTCTACACACTTCATAGAGTATAATTGGGATAGGTAGTGTTAACTTCTATAAGTTATATAGGCAGAGTCTGTAAAGGGCTAGGTAATCTCTAGATCATATCTTTTATGAAAGGTGACATATCCAGTAAGTTCCCCTATAGTCAATCTCTGGAATAGATCTAAATAGGAGTTCTTCATTTTAATATCCATAAAGCACAACCACTTTAAGGAAAATTGTGTACATGTGTCGTTTCTCCCATACATGTGTCATTTCTCCCATAAAATGTTAAGGAAAACTTTAAATCATGTGTCGTTGGCTTTCTCCCATTAACTTTAAATCATGTGTCATTTCTCAAGGCTTTCTCCCATTAATTCAAGGAAAACTTTGAGGCCTAAAAACTGAAAGTAGCTTAACTTCCATAGGATAGGATCCCCCAAACTCAAATGGAGTAAAATGTAAAATGTTAAAAGTGGAGTGTTTTATGATGTAATGGATCTTAATAATCTAGATTGACATGGCCTTATTCTATTAGTGTACCTAAATTTACACCTTCCATGTTTCTTTATTCTTTTAAAATGTTAAAAGTGGAGTGTTTTAGGATGTAATGGATATAAATAATCTATATTGTGTTAAATATGATGTAATGATCTTAATAATCTAAATTGACATGGTTGTATTTTATTAATGTACCTAAATTTACACCCTCCATGTTTCTTTATTCTTGTAAAATGTTAAAAGTGGAGAGTATTAATGTAACTAAATTAACACCTTCCATGTTGCTTTATTCTTTTAAAATGTGAAAAGTGGGTTGTTTTATGATGTAGTGGATATACATAATCTAGATTGACATAACATGCTGGATACGATGATAGTGTAGGTTGATGTTGAAGTTCTAAAAATTCTTCGTACATATCAATTATTATAAATTATTAAACAATTTTCTAAGTGCTAAATCATACTTCTTATTAAGTACATAACTAATTTGTCATAACATAACTATGATATATAAGCATAGTCTTCAATTCCATTGTTTTGTAGGTAAAGTACTATCTTCGCATTAAATCATTTTATAAGGTCACTCTAAAACTAAAGGCTTTCTCCCATTAATTAAACACAAACTCTAAAGCCTAAAAACTGAACCTAAGTTGGCTGAACTTGCATAGGAATTTAGTCTGTTTGTTGAGTGTTAACTTGTACAAGGTTCTACAGGCAGAGTTTGTAAAGGGCCAAGTAGCCTCTGGATCTCATATTTTCTGAAAGGTGACATATCTAGTAAATTCCCCTATAGTAAATCTCTGGAACATATCTAAATAGAATTTCTTTATTTTAATATCCATAAACCAAAACCACTTTAAGGCAAACTGTGTACATGTGTCATTTCTCCCATAAATTCTTGGTCCAAGTTTTTAAAGCATGTGTCATGTTGGCTTCCTCCCATTAACTTTAAAGAATTTTTTTAGCAAGTGCATAGAATAATTTTGGAAACCATGTAAATGTCATTTCTCCCACAAACTAAAGGCTTTCTCTCATTAGTTCAAGGCAAACTTTAAGGCCTAAAAATTGAACCTAAAGTGGATGAACTCTCATAGGATTTTGAACTTCCATAGGATTTTAGTCTCTATGTTGAGTGTTAACTTCTACAATTTCTAAATGCAGAGTCTGTAAAGGGCCAGGTAGCCTCTGGATCTCATATTTTCTCAAAGATGACATATCCAGTAAATGCCCCTAAAGTCAATCTCTAGAACAAAAATAGAAGTTCTTCATTTTAATATCCATAAACCACTACCACTCTAAGGCAAACCTTGTACATGTGTCAATTCCCCCTTCTCCCATAAAATTTTAGGAAAAATTTAAGGCATGTGTCATTTCTATTTCATTTCTCCCACAAACTCATAAAGGTGTGACTTTTGACATAACTTCATTAACCACCACAACTAGTTGTTTTAGTAAGTGCATAAAATAATTTTGCAAACCATGTAAATGTGATTTCCCCCACAAATTAAAGGCTTTCTCCCATTAATTCAACACAAAATTTAATGCCTAAAAATGGAACCTAAAGTGGCTAAGCTCTCATAGGATAGTATCCCCCAAAATCAAGGCTTTCCCCCATCAATTGAAAGCAAAATTTAAGGCCTAAAAACTGGACCTAAAGTGGCTGAAATTCCATAGGATTTTAGTTTGTTGGTTGAGTCTTAACTTCTACAAGTTCTAAAGTAGTCTGTAAATGGCTAGGTATCCTCTAGATCTCATCCTTTCTTAAGGCATGTAAAGGGCCAAGTAGCCTTAGGATCTCATCCTTTCTTAAGGCATGTTATTTCTAGATGTGATTTCTACCATAAATTTTAAGGCAAACTTTCATGAAAACCATGCATGAACCATGTATACGTGTCATAAATCTCCCTTAAACTCTAGGCAATGAAATATTTAATGCATCTCATTTCTAGATGTGAATTCTACCATAAAATTTAAGTCAAACTTTTAGATAAACCATGCACATGTCATTTATCTCATGCACATGTGTCATTTCTCCCATGCATTTTCAATAAATATCAATTTAATATATTTTTATTGAATTTGTTTATTTTCAGGGATAAAAAAACCCACTAAATATGGTTGAAAAATGGACATTATTCATAGATGTTTCTTGCTATCCCAATCTAGGCAAAGTAGTGATTACATATGTGCTTTCCAATATTGTGACTAGCAAAGTCGTCCAAAGGAAAATGAATATACCAGGAAGAACAAAAAACAACGAGGCATATTATATTGCATTGATAAAAGGCTTGGGAACAACTATGGAGTATGGATCAAATGGAATTGTAGTTTTCACCAATTTTGAACTTGTGTGCAACCAGATGAATGGCATGTACAAAGTTAAGAAAGAGTGGCTAAAAGAACTATATGGAATAGCAAACAATATTGTTAGCCAATTTCATTTTTTTAGTATAAGATATTGTACAAATGTGAATAAGATGCCTGCTGATCTATTTCATGGGGAAATGCTAATTCAGGATTCATCTATCAAAGATGAATTAATAGATGAATTATAATTATACGAGGCAATCCCAATGCTATATTTGTCTCTCAAAGATGAATTAGTTTTGAGACGCTCTTCTTCAAAAATTCAACATTCATCTCTCAAATATGAATTAGTTTTGATACGCTCTTCTTCAAAAATCCAAGATTCGTCTCTCAAAGATGAATTAGTGTTAAGACGCTCTCCTTCAAAATTTATTGATGGACATTGTAACATATCTTGGATATGTGTGCATTTTGTACTTATAAATGTGTCTTTTTTAACGACCATGTGTTTTTTTCAATTATATACCAAGTGTACTCCCACCACACCATGTAAACCGCAACTTGGTGAACTTCACATTTGGAACAAGTGGTGAACTTCACATTTTGATAAAATTAAAATGTGAGGAATTTAACAAAAAAAAAATTTAAATAGAGTTTCACACTTCTTTTTTAATGACCATGTGTTTTTTTCAATTTTATACCAAGTGTCCTCCCACCATGTAAAGCACAATTTGGTGAACTTAACATTTTTATAATTTTTTTTTGGTTAAATTGAGTTTCACACATCAATTAATGCTTTGAAAGCTGTGTTTTACATAATTTGTGTACACTAAATTACATCAATTTTCTGAAATTTATTTTGAATTTATTTTAAATATTAATTTAAAAAAAATAATTGTAAATTTCCACTGTAGATATATATATCATGGAGGATGAACGACAAAAATAAACAGAATCCCATATCTCTACGAGAGAGGGGAATCAACAATCGAGGGATGTTCATGGTATTTAAATATAATCTTAAATCTGTATACATATACATACATGTGTGTACATATTGAATTAATTTTTTATCAATTTTGTGAGTTAAATTAGTCGTTAATAAGTTTCATATTTTATTTTTTAGGAGCTAAGAGGAGAAGGGTGTCTACTCCATCAATGGAACATGCCCATGGTTCACGCAATCATGGTATGTTTCACATGATTTAACCAATGAATATGTACATGTATTTATATGTATGAATGTATTTTTGAATTGATTATAAATTCATATTTGTTTATGAAGCTTCTCTCTCATCTCATGAGTTTGGTGGTGGTTCAGATTCCCTTAGAGGGCCATCAATCAATGATGGTGGATTGTGTGAAGGTGGCGATATGTATTCCCCCAGAGTCCAATCAACGAATAATCATGTTGGTTCTCAACCAATCGGTGGTTGTGCTGGTTCTCAGTAGGGTCGTTCTGGTTCTCAACAGTCTCAGGGTGGGAAAGATGCTAGCCAACCACATCGAGGTGGCCATCAATTTGAATATTTGTTTCATTCGATTTGTACAAATTTTTTTACATGTGTTTTTTTAATATACAAAATTATATATATTGATGTAGAGGCTAAAAATGCTGCTCCAAATGTTGCTCAAAAAAGATGTGGGCTAGAATGCATAATTCAAGGAGACGGTTGTCCACCAACCATGACTTATCAGGCCGATATTTACGATATACCTTGCGAACAAACATGAAAAAATGCACATTAGAAAGGTGTCAACATCTTCATACAAAATTGAAGAGATATCTCGTGGCTTTGACTCTACCTGATGAGAGTCGACAAAGCTTGGAAATAGTTACACACTCTTTAGGTGAACTAGTAGATGTGTACTGAAAGCTTGGGCCAACCACTGATACTTTTGTAGAAATCATGAGAAAAATAAAGGAAACAGTGATGGGTCCTGATAAATGGGAGGTTGTTAAAGAAAGAGTTACAACAAAAATGGCCAAGTCTATGTTTAATTTAAAAAAGGGGCTGAAAAGAAAGATGTTGAAAGTGTAATATTTCAAGCACCCTCATATAACTCAATATTTGTAAGATAAACACCTTGTAGCCTATGGAAGACTCCCATGGAATGACGAGGTTCCACTTTATTTTGAAAAATTATTTTATGCAGATTCTTTTTTCAAATGAAACCCAATTACAATGACCTTCCTTTTGGTTTTTTTGGTCCTAGGAAAGGTCAATTGTGTGACCATAGGGTCACTAGGCGTCATGTTGAGTTGCCTCGCCCTGAGCCACCATTTTTTGGTCGAACTTTTCTTATTGAAAATTTGCAGTCAGAGATGTAAGCCAGTTCTCAAATTAGTCGAGAAGCAAGGGATGCCATCATTGACAATGTTCACATTGGAATGGGTGGAGTCGATGTTTTTCTGAACGAAAAAGAGCACTTGAGAATGCATGCACTAATTTTGTGTATTATATAGATGAAGATATTGACAACATTAGTGTTGAAGATCTCAAAACATATGTGTTAGTATGAATCTTAATCGCATGTGTACGATAAAAGACCACTTTAGCTGTGCATAACAAACAACCCTAACAACAAAGATCGCTGCCAATATCTTTAGATCTGTAATTAGTTGACCAAGATAAATGCTACAGAAATCTAGATCTATGCATGAAAATACATTAAGGAGTAAATAAAAATAAGATTTGCTGCATGCATCCAATAGACAAGACAAGAACATGTTGAATGAATTTTGTATTAATGGCACCTAGGAGTAAAACATAGAAGGATGTTACCAATTCTCCTCAATGGGATGGGTTCTTGTAAGTCCTCAGCACTTCAAATCTAAAATTCCTCTGTCTTGATGGTGTAGAAAACCTAGAAAAAAATGGAACTCAAACGGAGCTCACAAGCAGAAATATAGAAAAACATGACAATGATGGTGGATCAAAGTCAGACCAAAAGTATAGATCCAGAGTGATCTTTAGGCAAAAAAAGGTAATGAATGAATGGAAAAAACCCTTCTATTTATAACAAAATATTGAGTTAGTCTAGATATTGGTGCATAATTAAAATATTATTAACCAAATCAATATCCAACTTTTATGGAATATTTTATTATATTTGTTGGAGGGAATGTAATGTTCATTTTCTAGGAACATTGTCAATTGACAAGGAACTCTATTCTAGAGATGGACTAAACAGGAATTTACTGGATTTGTCACCTTCAGAAGGAAGGATGAACTCTAGAGGCTTCCTGGACCATTATCAGACTCTGTATATAGAGTGATTTTCAAAGGAAAGTATCCCCAAGAGGGAATACAACACTATTGGGAATCTTGCAAGATAACCCAAAGATGCAGCTACAACAATACACAAAACATAGACTGGAAATAGCAGTGAATAGTCATTATGCCAAAATGTGTGAAACCATTGAGCCATTTTGTTATGAAATAACAGCAGCAAATGATACAATGAATAATTAAAGAATATGGCAAGAAGCCTTCCATGAATACACATGCCATAATACAAAATGCTGCTGCAGAGCAGGATGCCCATGAATAGGAACTGTGCAGTCATAGAAGGGATACTGCTACAATGAGTAAAAAACATCATGGATCTACATATATGTAGCTCATACATCATTAGGAGAGCTGATCTATCCTCCAAAAAAATACCTCCAGTTAATCCTAGAAGGCTTGGCTACAATATGCAAAACTGCTAAAATGCCAGAGTTGTTGCGTAGCTGCAACAACTCAATATATGGAATGGAATGGAGAAGGCTGAATGGTTGAAGCTGATGAAGAGCCCTTCTCCTTTGTAAATATTAATTTCAAGGCTGATCCCTAAACCAAATATCTCACCCTCTGAAATGCCTGCAAAACCCTCACTGCAAATGTGCTCCAACTAGAATGCAGTCTATGAGAGGTCCTACGCTGTGATTGATGGAAATGGTTGGCCTCCTACCAATGATAGTGTAATATTCTTAGGAACCATACTCAATAACCTCCAAAAAGTAGAGAACTTCCCTCCTCTGAAATATCAGCTAGAAATGGTGTTGTGGGAAACCTCCAACAACACCCAGCTACACTGCACAATAATCTGCTACAAATGTTGCGTTGATGAAGATGGCTGAAGCTATGGCCTCAATGGCAGAATATGGAGGATGAGTGCAATCCTTCATGAGCTACTCAAGAAGGAGAGGAATTCCTAAATAGGACTCCCTCATGCTTGAAGGCACTACAGCTCTACTGAATAGCAAGAGGCAACAATTTGTCTCAATAGACAAATAATCAAATGATCCAAGATAATCTCAATGGGCTGCCTTGCTCCTCTTTTAAAATCAATGAGACTTCACCTTCCTTCCTCTATAATTTCCCTCCATCATGGAATATTCCTCCACTAAAACTGCGTTTTCCCACCTAGTGCTCTCCAACTCATGCCAACGCAGTTTGACTTGGTCAAATAGGCCTTGTCCATTTGCATTGTAACCCCTTTCACACTTGAGGGTGTGAAATCCAGCTCCATGATGATCCATTTTCACATTGTAAGGGATTTTATTCCTGTTTATTACATGAATGGGTCACTTTACCCATTTTTATTCAACAAAATAAAAATAAGCAACTATAATGTTCCATTTTAGCTTGAGGCTAAAATTGGGAACATTACAGTCCTCCCCTCCCACATGTTGCTTTCCCTGAAGCAACTGCATAGAGAGAAAAAAATTCCTCCTCCTTCTTATCTTGTGGCCTCCTCATCCATGGTCCCACCACTGCTCAAATATGCTACAACAAATCTTCCCTCCAATGCTCTCTCCCAAGTGTGAAAATTAAAGATGATGCTCCTCATGGAAAGATAAAAGGTGTAGTGGAATCCTTCCTGCTGGAATGTGGCCTCCTTAAGGTAGGAGTGATGATATGCATGGGATAATGCTACTCCCAATGATGATCCTCTCATCCATGCTATCATCCAATGAAAATCTCAACCCCGAGTTTCTGCAATGTGTTGGGGCTGAATGGAGAGTGTGCTTGTGCTTCTCAATATGGTCCTCTCTCCATTTGAAGAGTCCATGGGGCTGCCTCTATCCTTGGGAAAAAAAAGTATGGCCTCCAAGAATGGCCCAAGCTACCCCATCAATAAAATCAGCCATGAAATTCCTCTGCAAATTCTCCAAGTGGTCCCTCCCACAAGAAGGTACAGGTAGCAATGTAGCAATCATGGTTTGCCCATGGTATCTCCTGCAAGATAAAACATATACAATGGGGAGAATCATGCTCCCAATGGGTTGTATATAAAATACTCTCCAAATAATGCTCCTCATAAATGTACAACATCAGAAATATGTAAGAAGCAATATGCAATAGAAACAAGTTGTCATAGGACAACCGAAGAGTGGTTCATAGTTCCACTCAGGGAACTTGTGCAGTGCCTCCTGGGCCTGCCTCAAAATCAAAGCAACAAGTGTTGTACTAGCCACTTTTTTTCTGCCACAAACTCCTCACAAGATGGAATCATTGAAATACAAATTGGTGCCAATGGTGCACACCAAGAATCATGTGGATTCCCCCACAACCATCACAAAATTGGCCACAATCAAGGCTACAAGTAGCTGCAAGTACATCATATCAAATTCAAGAAGGGATTATCCTCCTTGAGAAAATAGGCTGCTCATATGAAGTAAAGAGGTAAAAAATGGGAAATGATACCTTCTCTACCATGTAATTGAGACCTTGAGCTGAAATGGCTCATCTGAATGCTCTCCCTCTCCTCCAATGAGTAAGGGAATGGTTGTGCCAACCTCTCCAAAATCAATCAGGCTGTGCATCTAGCCATATGATGATTTAGATCATGCTAAATGCCCTCAAAGTGAACTCCTCTAGAAAGCGAAATTATGCATCCAAATGCATAGCTAGGAAGTCCTCACATGCTGAATGCAAATAATTTCTCCTTGAGACTAGAAACTCTAGCCATGATGATAGATGATCATATCATCCACTAGGTGTCTGCCATATCCATCAAAGCCATCCAAGAAACATGCATGCATCAAGATCCTGGGGAATACTCAACCAAAGCTGATTCCTCCATCCTAGATCAATCTTCCACCTAGACAGCGCTGGTGTTCTACAATATGGTGCTCCATCACACTGCTGTCTGCTACCTTGACATCCCCTCATGCCAAATTTACCCTCCAAGTTGTTGTCATGCCCATCATGCAGCTGATCATTCTCAAATAGAAATGATGATCTCTGAAAATGAGCCTCCCATGAGAGACTATCACCCCCAAAGAATCTCCCGATCCTAGGCAATGTAAGCATGAGTGGCCTCCATCTACTCCAATGCATGAAAGAGTCCTTCCTCAAAGGAAGAATCACCTCCCTCACCAAATCTATGGATCAGTCAACCTACATCATGAAGATGCAATCCTCTATCCATACAAAAACTCTATCTGTGCAGTAATGCTGATGAGAATGGGTTGTACTAAAAATGAGGGTGTATCCCTCCCCCTTGTGCTCATCCCCAAACTCACTGCACTATGCAGGACTCCTCCAATGTCTCCAACCCTCTGGAATCCAAGAGTGGTGAACCAAAAATCATGATGCCTCTCATCATCTCTAGATCATGTGGCCTCCCAAGTGTAAATCCTCCAAAAGTGAGACATCAATATAGGAAGTGGACTGTGTATATGAGAGGAATGAAAGGTCCCCCCTCTCTCTACTGCGCAATGCAGTCCTTCTCCTATGTACAAAAATCATCCTCAAAATATGAGGATGCATGCTCATTGCTCGGAATGCTGATCCTCCTTCTCCTCTTCTCCCTCTAACGGTACACCACTGGTATTCCTTCTCTGCTCATCCCCTTTGGAAATGTGGAATGGATTTTGTTTCATGGCTCCCTCCAACTCATGCAAAGTGTTTGGTTTTATGATGCCAGCACATGAGGGCTTCTCATCAACTCTCCTCACTAATCCTTTAGTGAATCCCTCATAGGTTTTTACATTTTCATGATAATATGAAATCGAAACTTGAAGCCACCAATCATAGGCCATACCTTTGAGATGCAGTGGTGCTTCCTCCATTCTTCTTGCAATGAAGATGGAAATAGACTGCGCTGTGGATTTACATGTGAGACTGAATGCTCACACCCCTCAAGTGAATAACTAGGGCTTTCTTCGTCAACAAACCCCTTCAGGAAATTTCTACAATTCTCCCTTTTCTATCTCCTTGAGATCTTTTATGATATCCTCCAAAGTCTGGAAAAGAAGCAGGGAGGTCTTCTCTTCCATCATTCTTCCTCCTCCTCTTCCTCTTGCCAAGAAAGGAGGCATGCTACAGTGCTGAAGATCAAGTTGTACAACTTACTTCTCAAACACATTGTAATGAATTCTGGGGCTTCTAAGATCAGAGGGATTTACATGATCTCCCTTCTCCATCCCCCAGATTTCTTCTTTCAGTACATGAAGAGTTTCTAAAAAATTTTCTCTCTGTAATCTTCGAGGAAAGGGGGTTCATGCCCTTCTCCTTTTTTCCTTCAATGTAAGAAAAATTCTCCATCATATTTGTATTTCTTATTCTCTTTTCTTCTTTGATAGCTTGATCTCACAGGCTGTGCCAGAGATCATGCTCTGATACCACTGTAATTTTCCTTTTCTAGGAACATTGTCAATTGACAAGGAAATCTATTCCAGAGAAGGACTGAAGGGGAATTTACTATATTTTTCACCTTCACAAGGAAGGATGAACTCCAGAGGTTTCCTGGCCCACTATCAGACTCTGTCTATAGAGTGATTGTCAAAGGACAATATCCCCAAGAGCGAATACAACACTATTGGCAATCTTGCAAGATAACCCAAAGATGCAGCTACAGCAATACACAAAACATAGACTGGAAATAGCAGTGAATAGTCATTATGCCAAAATGTGTGAAAACCCTTCAGCCATTTTATTATGAAATAACAACAGAAAATGATACAATGAATAATGAAATAATATGGCAAGAAGCCTTCCATGAATACACATGCCATAATACAAAATGCTGCTCCATAGCAGGATGCCCATGAATAGGAACTACACAGTCATAGAAGGGATACTGATACAATGAGTAAAAAAAATCATGGATCTGCATATACGTGGCTCATATATCATTGGGAGAGATGATATCTCCTCCAAAACACTACCTCCAGTCAATCCTAGAAGGATTGGCTGCAATATGCAAAACTGCTAAAATGTCGGAGTTGCTGGGTAGCTGCAGCAACTCAATACATGGAATGGAATGGAGAAGGTTGAATGGATGAAGCTGATGAATAGCCCTTCTCCTTTGGAAATCTTAAGTGCAAGGCTGATCCCTACACCAAAGATCTCACCCTCTGAAATGCCTTCAAAACCCTCACTACAAATGTGCTCCAACTAGAACGCAGTCTATGAGAGGGTCCGTGTTATGACTGATGGAAATGGTTGGCCTCCTACAAATGATAGTGGAATATGCTCAGGAACCATCCTAACTAACCTCTAGGAAGTAGATAAATTCCCTCCTCTAAAAGATCATCTAGAAATGGTGTTGTGGGAAACCTCGAGCAACACCCAGCTACATTGCACAACAATATTCTACAGACACTGCGCTGATGAAGATGGATGAAGCTATGGCCTGAATGCTGGAATATGGAGGATGAGTGAAATCCTTCATGAGCTACTAAATAAGGAGAGGAATTCCTAAATAGGACTCCCTCGTACCCGAAGGCACTGCACCTCTGCTAAACAACAAGAGGCATGAATTTGTCTCAATAGACAAATAATCAAATGATCCAAGATAATCTCAATGGGCTGCCTTGATCCTCTTTTAAACTCAATGAGCCTTCACCTTCCTTCCTCTAGAATTTTCCTCCCTCATGGAATATTCCTCCACTAAAACTACACTGTCCCACTTAGCGCTCTCCAACTCATGCCAACACAGTTTGACTTGGTCAATTAGGCCTTGTCCATTTACATTTTAACCCATTTCACACTTGAGGGTGTGAAATCCAGTGCATGATGATCCTTTTTCACATTTTAAGGGAATTTATTCCTTTTTATTATATGAATGGGTCACTTTACCCATTTTTATTCGACAAAATAAAAATATGCAACTGTAATGTTCCATTTTAGCTTGAGGCTAAAATTGGGAACATTACAGGGAACAAGAATTTGACTTGGGTCAAATCCCTTTATTTGTAAATAATAAATAAATAAATGATTTATTTATTATTTTAAGGATGTGGTTGAGTAATAATCAAATAAATAATGATTTATTTAACTATTTATGAGTGATTTACTCAAATTTAACAAGGAATATTATTTAAATAAGGTTTAAATAATTATTCCTAGAAAATAATAAGATAAATAATAATTTATCTAATTAATTTTCATGTTTTGGGTTAAATATGACCGGGAATATTAATTAAACTATTGTTTAACTAATTATTCCTCAAGAAAAATCAAACAAGTGTAGATTTATTTAATATTTCCTCATGGGGTTTCCTGTTCAGACCATAAACAACTTAATAAAGGTGGGTTACTAAGTTATTTTTCATAGTGAAAGAAATTTTACTTAGGGAAAAATTGGTCTTACATGGTGTGCTTAGGTCCATCTAATAGTAACATGTTAGATGACCAAAAATGGTGTAACAGATTTCCCCCCAGTGTGCGAGCATTAGGAGCTAATCATATGACCGAAGTACGTTGTAAGAACTCAATCACTAGACACCAAAGGGGAAGTCAAAGAGAGATAAATATGAGGTAGACTGAAGTGCTAAAGGACTAGACCTTAAGGAGGCGAGAATTACAGGTGCAAGAAGTCTCTTTTATGAGTGAGTACCTATGCTATAGGTGGCGGGGGAGGCATACCTATGCCCGCTGAGACAAAGTACAAAGAATAATGCATCAAGTAAACAAGGGACTGAAAAAAATAGTACATGCTGGCATGAACATGAGCCAGGTAAAAACATGATAATGAATCCCACATACATACTGTGCCTGGGATAAAAATCAGGACTTATATAATAATATTTGAGCACATGAGATACAAATACAACCTAAATGCCCCTGTAAACAGGAAAGGGCTCTAAAAATTTGACTGATACATGCAAAAAAAAAGGCGTTCCATGTGACTGAGGCTGACATCATCAAATATATGGAGCTGCATCAAAGGCTGTAATGAAGAGGTCATTTGGGCATGTGGGGGGCTACCTATAGGGCCACCCCTTTATGAGGGTTGAAACATCTCACACACTACCGAGAATCACCAGTATCATCTGTTGCATCACTAAACCATCAAATATATGGATCTCGATCATACTCAAAGGAGTTGAAGCTAAGAAACAATCAATTCAAAGGGAGATAAGGAGTCCCTTTGCCTAATCCGAGGCACCGAACAAGAGTGGAAGCTGGAACCAAGGTACACCACCCTCTAGACCTGTCTTCTAGAATGAATGATTTGATGTCGACAGAAGGAGGTCCACCATAGGTGAGGAAATGAGGAATCCTCAACTAAGGAACAAGAGAAAATGGTAGAGCGACTAACAGAATGAAACCAGGGATGATGATGAAATGGGGGGTATTGAGTAGTGAAAGGACGACTTCCCTTGTTTAGAGCATAAAGGGCATGGATGAACTTGCAGCGTCTGACACAATATCATGAGGGATAGGGGACAGTAGGACTAAAGGCCATAATGTGTGACACGAGAGAGGAACCAAGCAATGAAGGATGGAGGACTATAGCAGGATACAAAGGGACTCGGGATAGACTCCATGAATGCGATAATGATTCAACTCGGATGCTCTAAACAAGGGTGACTCAATGATGCTGCCACACAGAAAAGGTCCGGTGGGGACCATAAAAACATGAGTACATGATGGCTACTCATGAAAAAAATTGACACGAGCATGGAAAAGTATGAAGGAAAAGTGGTGCCCCAAGTACAAGTGTTGCAAGTGAAGAAATTCTATTTTGAGGAGTGGTGAAGTGACCCTTATTGGAAAAAATGTATCCTGGTGAAGTATCAAATCACAAAAAACTAACAGATACCCATTTGAAGGCTCGGTGAGAGCTTTCCAATGGTATATACATATTTTCAAACTAAGCTACGATTTGGCCGCAGCATGCAAAAGAAAAAATAGGGTTTTCTCTTTTAATAAGGCATTTTCCCTCCAAATTCACTCATTTGCAAGTGTAGTTGTGGTGAATGTAGAGAGGAGAGAAGGCCCTAAATCTTGGGGAAATCATAACGGACAAACCGACCATTCAAATCGAGATCTGTTAGTTGCAGGTAAGAGTTCTAACCCTAATGTTTTAATTTAGGGAATCAAAATTTCAGTTTAGGCACCCAGAGCTCATGAACAGGATAGGTCGCACTTTTTGGGGCTATTTTGCAACCTGGGTAGCAGGTATTGGGCAGAAAACTGCGACCTGTCCCATGAAATGACCTAAAATGTGTGACCTGTCAGACAAAGGGGGTTTCAGTGCTGTTTTTAGCTGAGATCTAGGATTTATTATGGTTGAGGGGCATAGGTTCCCCCAAGCATGTTATGGTCATGCTAAAATGTATTTAGAAAAGGGGAATCTAAACACATTTAAATGATGTGGTGTGCCATTTATTTTCGTTATGGTTATGTAGTTTGAGAAAGGGAATGGAGAATTAAAAATATCTTTTGGTACTTTATATATGAAACAAATGGACTAAGTTTATGGGTTGGAATACATGGTGTCACTATCCAAAAGAGTGAATTTGGAGATAGTGAACTGGTGCTCTCCTAGAAATCCCACTGGTTGGTCAACAACAATGTCGAAGGGACTGGGTTGTTTATGTACAATGAAGTAATGATGAGGGGTATCATCCCTATAGTGACCTAAAGTCATATGAGACTCTAGAGGTTCTTCTAAACATGGAAGAATGCTGGTACTAGAGTCGACACGACTAGATGCACTAGAAGAGTTATGGAGAATTGATTCTCCTGGCCTCTCAAATATGGGTGCCCCCTTACCCAAAAATTTGGTGTCAATGTAATGGCCACAAGGTTTATGTGGTTTGAATACATAGGTTTGATGTAAGGGGGGATAGATAAAGTCAGGGATGGTGACTATTTCCATAATTTTATCATCATAATAGAAGATCGGGTGACTGGTGGAAGAAAGACCACCTGACGCGGTGAAGCTACCTGACTCATCATCATGAGAAGAGGTGTTAACATGCACATCATCATGTGGGGTGATGAAAGAACAAGCAGATAAGGGATCCACTGATGTTGAGCCCATGGTGATCGCTGAAGGGAGGTCGAGCGAAATAGAAGGGTAAGTCTCAGAGGGAGCTTCCACCGTGGATTTCATGAATGATGATAGGTAGTGGAAAGTGGATGAAGACTCTATCATTTCGACATATAGAGGGGGAACGTCTATGGGATTCGATGTGTCCTCTGGTTCTTCTGAAGAAAAAAGCACAAATAAGGGAGCGGTGGACTCGTTGCGCTTGGCCTTGAATTAGCGAACTACCATTAGAGAGGTATAGAATTCCTCGAGGTTGGGACAAAGGTGGGTATAATGGCCATGAAGATCACACAAATCAGAAGGGTGGTTGGTGTGAATATTCTTGGGGTTCTTGGCTGTAGTCGAGGAAGGAACAGAGGTTTCCGAGATCGTAGACTCAAGGAACGCAACATTAACCATGGGCTTGAGATGAGGAAATTTGGACAAATTTGGGTGGCATGATAGACAACATCACACAAAGCACATTGTATGGTATGCTTTGGAGGCTGAGGAGGGGCAGGGTTTGACGGGGCAGCCTTGTCTTTTGATGCCCTCTTGCGATCTTCGCCCTTCTTACCCAAAGTGGGCGCAACATGATAAGGTTCCTATGGAGGTGGTTGAGGCACTGTAGAAGCGGGAGAAGTCATAGGGACCGGTTGAACTAGGGTTAAAGCAAGATAAGGTTTGGGTTGACCAGGCAGGGTAGCGGCTGGGGGATCAAGGTACCAAACGGGAATCCCTAGGGTCAAGTTAGGAAGAGAAAGGGTGGCCATGACAAGTACCAAGAACACTCTAGGAGGGGGAGCTAGCAACCGTATCTGACCAGAGGGGTAATGGCCAGGCGGGACGACTCTCAGATGGTTAAGGCCTAGAGGAACCATTCCAAGAGGGTATAGAGGCTCATGGATACTAGCTGTAGGTGAAGGGCCAATAGGAGGAGGTCCGAAAGGCTAAATCGAAGGGCTAGGAGTAGGCTGCGGAAGGCAAGGCTCCTGACTAGCCGAAGCGGGCCGCTTGAGGGAAGCCCGAGACGATTGCATCATGCAAACATTCGATGAGATGGGATCAGAAAAATGAGGAGGAAGACTACGAAATGTACTAAGATAAGAGGATTCTTTGCAGACTTCAGGTGAAATATTGGTCAAACAATCAACGGTTTACTTATTGGCCACCGAAGGGATGATGGACTCAAGGGAGGTCTGAGACTTCGGTTCGTAATATGTCAACTGGTCAATGGTGACTATATTTTCGTGATGATGGAAGGACATCTTGTGGTGGACCACAGATGGGACAACATACATCGTACAGGTGTTGCTACGACCCAATATAATTTTTTAATCTAAGGGGGCATCTATGACTTCTACATCAACGCAAACAATCTTGCCCGCAAGAGTAATAGGACAATTGCGGAATAGGCCAATGGGCTGGGAGGTGTGGCCATCCCATGCTCGGAGAGTGATCGTGGAAGGAGCCAACTCAGGTGATCTGAGTTTTTTCCAAATCGAAGAAGACATCACACAGGTGGATGCCCCCTCATGAATGATACACTGGGAAACGTTGGCGTTCTAGATCTTGACAGGGATTTGGAAAGTGGCAGAAGCAAGGAGAGGAGGATGTTCTGACCAATCAACATAGAATATGATCAATCAATCATTTAAAGGATCTATAATTCCCATGGAAGATAGTAGAGCTTTTAATTATCAAGGGCACGACTAGAGGAGTTCCAGCATTGATATGGTAGTAGGAGATTGTGCCAAATAATCTACTATGTTATATGAATGGGCAAATTTTCCAGAAGTAGCATTTTGGCATAATGGTCCCTTAGGGATCATGTTATGAACCTCCACCTTAGGTTGAGGGATCTGCAAAGGACCATTAGGTGTCGAAAGAGGCTTTTTAGAACCTGAAGAAGGGGGCTCGAGGACAGATGTAGTGGGAGACTTGTTGTACTGACGGGACCAAGTCTGAAGGTTGAGGTCTACAGTAAAAGGTTAGTCAAAATATATCATGAGAATCTAGTAATCGAAGGTACCAGATGAAAGAGGTTGAGTGGCCACCTAACCTTCAAGTGGTTGGGTAGCCACAAATCCTTGCTAAGGGAAAGGATTAGTAAACACAGCCAGTTGACTAGGTGCAGCACTAGGAGGGACGGAAGGGAAGGATTATTGTCCTCAAAATTTTTCTTGAGAATCCCACATCTACTTCATCTGTGGTAAATGAGGACAATCATGTGTGTAATGACCATAAACACCACAACAAGAACAAGGCTTGTCCATGCGAACATCCCTATCCTGCTTGGTCTGAGTGCCCTATTGTTGGTTAGTAGTATGAGGTGCATTATTTTGAGGATTAGGTCCGGGATTACCAGGAGCAGATTGATTTTGAGTACCTTTCCTCTTATTTTTGGAAGGAGGAGGATTAATCCCTCCCTGCTGTGCATACACCTGCCCCTGAGGGGGCAGTGGATGCTGTTGTAGTGGTTGAGAAGGCAAGGGAGGCGAAGGTTCTAATGCTAGAGGAGACAGAGCACCAGGTTGCAGATACGGATAATAAGGAGGTTGGGCAAAAGGAGGAGGCATGTCGTATCCTGGATACATGATACTGGGAGAGGGAAAAGTGCAAGAGGTGTTGGCCCCTCCCTGACGAAAACCATAGACCATGGGAGGCTGAGCATATGGATGAGAGAGAGCTCCAATGATACCTTCAATGGCATGAGATTCCCCCGGTGCGTTGTCACCACCGAGTCTAAATGCCTTGGTGGCATAATGGTGACGACAAAAACATGACACAAAGGGAAGAGAGACCAACAAGGGTGGGAGGTGGAGGATCAACTGATTACAATGTCAAAACAAGGGCAGAGAGGTGCAGGATCAATTGATTTCAATGTTTTAAATTCTTTTCTTGGCAGTGTTAACCAATCTCTTCTTCACTTAGGGTGTGTGTGTGTAAAGTGTGTAAATTTTAATTTTTAAACCCAGACGTTTGTAGAAAAAAAGAAAAAATGTGTTGTATAGCTATAAATAGACCTGTAGATAACAATATATGAAACTAAAATAACAGAAAATAAATATCTAATAATGCAATAATCTAAACCCAAGGAGGTGGGCCTCTCAAAAATTAGTCTATAAGTGGGGAAAAATCTATTCAAAACACAACAAAATAGCCAATAGATCTAAGGTCAGGAGGGACAGCGATCTAAAGGTCATATCTGATAGAAATAGGCATAGAAAAACAACAAAAAATCAAAGGAAAAGCTGTTGTAAATGAGGTGGAAAAAGGATATCTCCTAGAGGGAGGCAGAGGGGACCCTAGAGGAAAACCCAAACAAAACTAAAAGGAGGTGATTTGGATGGATAAATAGCCAATCTGAAGTGGACCTAAAGGTAAGGTATCAAATCTGAAGAAATGGCTGAACACTCTGAAATTTCAGACAACCTTCAACAGTTAAAACTCTTCCACAAAAGGTGGAGGGTACTGAGGCCCTAGAGGGCTAGGTTCCCACTTATATGAGTAAAACATAACAAGTACAGGTCCAAAAAAAGTGGAGATGGAGGTTAGACAACCCTGAATAGAGGTGAAGACAAACCCAGAAAACTCTTAGAAAAACTCCCGCAAAGAGTCCAAGTCGCAGTTTCTGACTTGATTTTTGCAGAGGTCGTAGATTTAAGCCTATTTTCTGCACCGTAGAGGTTTAGGTCACAGGTTTTGGCCCACAAAGTGTGACCTACACTTCTGACACTCTTGGGAGCACGTTTCAGCAGAATGTGCCGTCTCAACTGCGGCCGATGTCTGTAACCTGCGAAATAGGTCTGAAAACACACGGAAGTTATAATTTTTAATGTTTTAGTGTTTTATAGGTTAAAAACAACATCAAGAAAAGAAAATTAAGAATCTGAAGAGAAATCCTAGGGTTTGAAGCAGCTGGATATGAATGGATCTGAAAAACAACAGCGGTCATAATCGTAAACCCATGTGGAGTCGCTAGTTGTTAGTATGAATCTTAATTGCAAGTGTACGAAAAAATACCACTTTAGTTGTGCATAACAAACAACCCTAACAACAAATATGGCTGCCAATATCTTTATATCTGCAATTAGTTAACCAAGAGAAATGCTGCAAAAATCTAGATCTATGCATTAAGATACATTAAGCAGTAAATAAAAACAAGAGTTGCTCCATGCATCCAATAGATAAGACAAGAATATGTTGAATGAATTTTGTATTAATGGCACCTGGGAGGAAAACATAGAAGGATGTTACCAATTATCCTCAATGGGATGGGTTCTAGTAAGTCCTCAGCACTTCAGATCTAAAATTATTCTCTCTCGATGGTGTAGAAAACCGAGATAAAAATGGAACTCAAAGGGAGCGCACAAGAAAAAAGATAGAAAAATATGACAATGATGGTGGATCAAAGTCAGACCAAAAGTATAGATCCAAAGTGATCTTTAGGCAACAAAAGGTAATGAATGAATGGAAAAACCCTTCCATTTATAACAAAATATTGAGTTAGTCTAGATATTGGTACATAATTAAAATATTATTAACCAGATCAAGATCCAACTTTTATGGAATATTTTATTATATTTGTTGGAGGTAAAAAGAATTTGACTTGGGTCAAATCCCTTTATTTGTAAATAATAAATAAATAAATGGTTTATTTATTATTTTAAGGATGTGGTTGAGTAATAATCATATAAATAATGATTTATTTAATTATTTATGAGTGATTTAGTCAAATTTAACAAGGAATATTATTTAAATAAGGTTTAAATAATTATTCCTAGAAAATAATAAGATAAATAATAATTTATCTAATTAATTTTTGTGTTTTGGGTTAAATATGACCAAGAATATTAATTAAACTGTTGTTTAACTAATTATTCCTTGAGGAAAATCAAACAAATGTAGATTTATTTAATATTTCCTCATGGGGTTTCCTGTTTAGACCATAAACAACTTAATAAAGGTGGTTTACTAAGTTATTTTCATACTGAAAGCAATTTTACTTAGGGTAAAATTGGTCTTAGATGATATACTTAGGTCCATCTAATAATAACAGGTTAGATGACCAAAAAATGGTGTAACAATATGAAAAGAATTGTCGCAATTGTTGGCAGGACCTAATTGTTTATGAGGAAGAGGGCAAGGGAACAATATGTGTTAATGGTTAGGGTTCAATTATTTTAACACATGTACAATCTGTAATAAATATATATATATATATATATATATATATATATATACATACATTTATTTGTATACATTAATCTAACAAAAATGTATGATAATATGTTAACACCATTTGTAGTTGTCACACTTGATGAATGAAGAAAATGTTAACATCACGGTCAAAGCCTCCGGTTCAAACAATCAATATGGGTCTCACCATCAATCATACAATCAAGATGGTTCTCACCATAAAGATATGTTGGAAAACATTACTATTTTTTAAGTGAACATCATGATGTACAATTATTTTTTATCTATTATTATTTATATCAAAACATGATGAGATATTTTTAAAATAAATAATTGTGCACAAATGTACATGTACATATATATAATAAAATGTTTTAACACATTCCGATTCTGCCAGATATTTTTGGGATGTCGGTACCTTCTTCTTCATTGGGAGATGTACCTTCTTCTTCCTTAGGAGATGTGCCAAATCCACAATCACAATTATGGACAATTTTTCACTTTTAAAATTTATGTTTTTAAGTTATATATTCCACCTCAGAAAGTTCCATTAAAAAATGAGATATATCTAGATCTTGAGTTATTTTAAATTTTTTAAATTTTAGGTTTTTGGAGATTTTCTTTCTGAGTCACTCTTAGGAGATGTGCCAAATCCACCAACACAAGTATTCAATTTTTCACTTAAATATATGTGTGTGTGTGTGTGTGTGTGTGTGTTTTTAAGTTATAAGTTATAAATTGAAGTCTAAAATTTTTATTATAAATTGAGATCTAGAGATTTTGAGTTATTTTAATTTTTTTGAATTTTAGGTTTTTGGATATTTTCTTTTGGAGCCTCTCTCTTAGGAGATGTGCCAAATCCACTAGAAAAAATTAAATTTTTCAGTTAAATATATGTTTTTAAGTTATAATTTATAAATTGAAGTTTAAAAGTTTTATTATAAATTGAAATCTTGATCTTGAGTTATTTTATACTTTTAATTTTTTTGAATTTTAGGTTTCTATAGAGGATTTCTTTTCTCCACAAACTCTAGCGATGGCGATAAGAACATCCACACCATTTCAACCATTTGAACAAGTTGTCTAATTTTTTTTTTAATATTATTGAAAACAAATTTATATATGCATTTTCATTTGAAAATTTTTAATATATATATATTGTACAGTTTACTATTGAAGATGTTCCTATGGGGGAATTTTTAGTGGACGAGCAACAAATGGAGAGGGAACCTCATGAGGTATTGCATGATTTTTTTTTACATTTTGTTTTTTACATGAAGTTCTATATATTCTCACTCAATTTTAAAACATTAAATTTTAATTTTTGTACACATTTTGTATAGGTTCACCATGCTTCGCAAGATAGCTCGAGGATCATGACTTTGCTAGGAGAGACACTACATCCATTTGTATTTGATGGATGATGCACATGCACTATTTGATGGATGATGCACATGCACACGTGCAACATTATATTTTCAATAGATTTAGTCTTAAATTTACTTTTTTATATATAGTATTATCTAGATGCAGTCATATATAACTTGATACTTGATACTTGTGAGATCTACAAATTTTGGGCATATTTTATGTGAACTACATTTGGTACATGTGAATGTGATATATAGTGTTTTTAAAACTTAAGTTTTGGATGGCTGAACTACATTTGGCATGTGAAGAAATGTTACAGTGCTATATAATCTGTTTTGTTTTTAAAACTCAAGTTTTGGATGGTTGAACTACATTTGGAATGTGATGTGAAGTAATGTTGTGTTATAATTTGTTTTGTTTTTAAAGTGTTATGGTTGAACTACATTTGGCATGTGAAGTAATGTTGTGTTATAATTTGTTTTGTTTTTAAAACTTAAGTTTTGGATGGTTGAACTACATTTGGCATGTGAAGTAATGTTGTGATCTATAATTTTTTGTTAAATTAAAACTTAAGTTTTGGATGGTTGATCTACATTTGGAATGTGATATAATGTTAAATGTTTTTATTGGATAGTTAAACTACAATTGGCATGGCATGTGAAGTAATGTTGCGATATAATCAAAAAAAATTTAAAAATCAAGTTTTGGATGGTTGAACTACATTTGGCATGTGATTATGATATTATGTTTTGTTTTTAAAATTCAAGATGTTGTTTTCAAAAAAAAATAAAATCACATGAATATATGTACATGTAGAAATGATTTTACACATGTTTGAATATATATGTTAAAACGATTGAAGTACAATATATATATATATAAACAATCATAAGATTCTAGGCCTTGTTAGATACGTCAAACAATCATAAAATTTTAAAAATGCATTCTATAATGTATATATATCCAATACGTGCAACATTTTTCATCAATGCACATAGAAAAGCTACTTGAATAGTTAATTGCATTCTAGAACATATATATCCAATATTTCAACATTTTTCATCAATGCCAATATAATTTAGCTACTTTCAGTTAATTACATTCTAGAACATATATATTCAGTACATGAAACATTTTTCATCAATGCACATAGTAAAACTACTTGAATAGTTAATTGCATTCTAGAACATATATATAGCCAATACGTGCAATATTTTTCATCAATGCACATATAAAATCTACTTTCAGTTAATTGCCTAGAACATGTATATATCCAGTACGTGCAACATTTTTCATCAATGCACATAGAAAAAATACTTTTAGTTAATTACATTCTAAAACATATATATCCAGTACTTGCAACATTTTTCATTAATGCACATAGAAAAGCTACTTTCAGTTTTAATTTCATTCTAGAACACGCGCGCGCGCGCACACACACACACACATATCCAATACTTCTAGAACATATATATCCAGTACTTGCAACATTTTTCATCAATGCACATAGAAAAGCTACTTTCAGTGAATTGCATTCTAGAACAATATATATATCCAATACATGCAACATTTTTCATCAATGCATGTATAAAAAAACTACTTTTAGTTGATACTAGTGTGCATGTACCAAAATAATGTACATGTGCAAACACTTGCACATATAACATAACAAGGCAACTCAATTTTTAGTTGAGTTCTGGAAGTTATAAAACATGAATCCAAAGAGAAGAAATAGTTGGGCAGTTCAATAAAAAAAATTTCAATGGAATGCCATCTTCAATGATCCGTTCATGATCGAATTTTGACATTTTCCATTTCTTAATTTTCGTTTTTTTCTTTGATTGAACCTCTATCAACTTTATGCGTGCTGCACACACCAAGTGACTATATTGACAACTTATGAAATCAAGTTCATAGTCTTCAAAGTAAACAAAATCCCCACTTTGATTAGTTTGTCTGAAAAAAATAACCTTTCAGTATAATAGATCCTCTTTCATATGGAAATCCGTGATCATTATAGTCTTCTAATAATTTCATTTTTCGTTCAGTGCAATGCATCAAATAATACTTCACATTTTCATCGTTGTCAATAGGTGCAATTACAGCAAAAACATCTCCTGCACAATAAAACAAACTTAACAAAATTATACATATTTAAATTTATTTCTAGATCTTTAAATCATTAGAAAGTAATTCAAATGTTACCTTCTCTAACAAGATCAAAAACTCGATCACCATCGGATGATATTGTAGTTTCCTCTGATTGCATTTCTTCAAACATTGCAACAGACATTTTTCCCTTTGTATTTAGCTCTGTATGTTTCCAATCGTTCACGTACATTTTGTTTTCACAAACGTCATTGGATTTTGTGTTGTCTATGCAAACATCACAAAAAAAAGAATATTTTCTTTTATCCAATGCAAACACATTTCTGGATGACTTTGTTTGAATTGAATGCAATTTTCGAGTCCCTTTTATTGTTTCAACGTCACTTCCAATTGATCTATCTACATCTTCGATCCCAATATGCCAGAAAAACCTTTATATGGAAAATTAAAAGAAGAATTTGTAAATATCAATATCAAAATACAATCAAAGATAATCATTGCATGATAAATGTACAATGTTTAAAATTAGATTTTCAATATAAATTAAATTGAATGTACCTTCGCACTTCTCTTGATGGGTTTCTCTCATGGCTTAGAGCAACGATGCACCATTGAACAACTTCTTCAGCGTTCACAAGTCGGCTTGCAGAGTGGTTCATTTGATATCTTCGAAGTACTCGTTTTATGCATGCTCCTGCACCGTCATGTTCTCCTTTTCCATGGCTAGTCTCAAAGAAATTCCAACAATGTTTAATGTAGGTTTTCTTATGAAGACAACACAACCAAAAGAATGATCGTGCAGATTTGAATTGACCTGCGCATCCATATGACCATATCCAATGTTCATTGAATGTTATTCCACGATTTTTCAAGGAATCATAAATTTTTCCAAAACAATGTTGTACAAAATATGTATCATGTGTATGATCGTCACTGATATAAAAGTGATATTATTTAATGATATGTCGATTTTCACTCGTGCTTTCTATATGATCGACGTTTTGTTCAGCATGTCTATATAGAATATGGATGAGCATGGAGACTTGGTCAGAATGATAGTATTCACTCTGAATTTATTTTTGTGGAACAAATGTGTAGTTTTCTACAAAATCAATTACTGACAAAATGGTCCCTGGTGGAAAAAATTCACGGGATTTTTTGAATTTCAAGTCCTGCCATCGAGCTCTATGGGAATGCTTGGTGTATTTATAAATTTCTGCCTCAAACTTTCTCAAAAAATCTATCACAAAAATTTCTTCTTCTTGTAATTCAATTCTTTTAGCACTATTTGAACCTTGAATCGATGTATGGATATATTCATATCTCTTCCATTTCACTTTCATGTTGGAAAATGATTGATCATTTATATCAGTACGATATCTGTTTTGAAATTTAGTCAAATTTCCACAATCATCGCATTTTTTACCACCAACACATTTCTTTTCGTAAAATAATTCATCGCTTTCTCTTCCACATAGAATTTGAGATATGAAATCACGAATAGTGGAAGGAGGAGGTGAATCTTTCCAAAATTTTCTACCAAAATTAAGGAATGTGTCATAATATAACTCAAATTCCACATGATAACGACAACAACAAGTGTCGCGTACGGTGATAGGTTTTACATACCATGGTTTTTGTTGAACAAAAGCACTGATTGAGACATGAATTTCACAATTCTCTTCTTTGAACTTGTTGAACAACTCTATCTGAGTGGTTTCCAAGGAATGTTTTTCATGTTGTTCGTACTAATTTCATGTTATTCTTCTTCGCATCACATCCCTTGCATTTGGGGAAACACGTGATTTTTTTTTCCAATATTCATATATTGTTTTTTTAACATTTTCTCCAAGTCTATCTTTGTATGGTTGCCTATAAATAGCTATCCAACAAGCGAGTTCATCATTTACATCAATTTGCAACCGAAATTTCCGATGTTTGTGCAAATTTTTTCGTGAGGTTCCTAATGCTCGTGCCATAGATTTTACCAAGCGATTCTCTTTAGTACTTGATGAAACCACTGCCATATGTATTTCTCTACGTACAAATGAAACATTTTTTTGTCTAGATCTTCTAATTGAATTTATAGCACTACTTATATTTTGTATCACATTTTCCTTCATTTTTTTATCTTTTGTTGATTTTCGAATACCCAATAAAGTCGTAGCTTCTTTTAATTTCCTTAATGATAGGAGACCTTTCAACATTTGGGCTTGAACTGTCATATTTTCCTTTATGAAGTGCGTATCAAAAATGTGTTTAACACGATATCTTATAACATGGTCAGCTCTTTTATCTCCATATGTGTGAGTGTCAACATTTTCTAACATCTCATCATCGACATTGATTTCATCTATACATATTCGAATGAATAGTACATAATAAGTTTACATATTCAATAAATGACTAAATTAATAAATATATATAATTTCAATAATATGTACATTGGTTCAACATATATATATATATATATATATATCTACCTTATGATTTAATTTCTTCACTTGAATTTATTTCAACATTTTCACCATCTTCAATCATTGGTTCAATATCTCTTTCACTTTCTCTTTCAAAATTTTGTATCTCATCATCAATGTTTTGAGGAATATCTCTCTCTGTTTACATTGCAAAATATTTTTCAAATTAGTTCATCAAATAAAAATTAAGCTTGAACACATTTTACACTAGGAAAATTTTAAATATCAAATTCATAATATTTACATTTACATACCTGCTTCAACTTCTAGTTGAGGCTGATTTTCCCTTTCAATATTTGAGTGCTTCTCTCTTTCTTTTGTGAGATTCTCTCCCATGTTATCTACATTCCTTAGGGTCTCTTGTTCAATCATATTTTCTCACGCAATTCCTTCGATTTGCCATCATAATAGAGTATGATATTCAAAAAATTTCCTTCAAAAATTTAGACAAAAACTCAATTTAAAAAAAAACATCACAAAATATTTAATTTAAAAAAAAAAACTCATTTTAAAAATTTTGAAAAAATAAGTACTTCAATCCAAAACACTTACTTTAAAAAATCCGAGAAAAAAATGTCTTATAAAAATGAAACGAAGCTCAAAATATTTCCTTCCAAGTCCCGCAAAAAAAATTCATTTAAAAAGTTAGACAAAAACTCATTTTAAAAAACTATTATAAAATATTTACTTCAACCCAAAATACGTACTCTAAAAAGAGGTCACTTCAAAAAATACCTCCAAAAATTGTCCATGGAAAATTAATTCCAACTTCTTAAAAAATGTCACTTTAAAAAATACTTCAAAAAAGCCTCTAAAAAATATCACTTTAAAAAATACCTCCAAAAAATTTCCTTTCAATATCAAGCCTAGAAAGAGTCCTTTTGAAATTAAGTCAAAAAAATGTCTTTTGGAAATTAAGCCCAAAAACATCTCAAAACAAAATACAGCCAAAAAAATTTATTTTGAAAATTAACTCCATAACCTCTAAAAACAATGAAAATTAAGGCCAAAACTTCTAAAAAAAAAAAAAACTTAAAACCAAAAATTGTCTTTTGGAAATTAAGTAAAAAAACCTCTAAAAACAAAATACATCCAAAAAATTTTCCTTTGAAAATTAAACCCAAAACTTCTAAAAACAAAATACTTAAAAAAACAAATCAATGAAAATGAAACTCAAAATTTCTAAAAACAAAATACTTAAAAAAAATCAATGAAAATTAAACCCAAAACTTCTAAAAACAAAATACCTTAAAAATAATAATAATGAAAATTAAGCCCAAAACCTCAAAAAACAAAATAACTTCAAAAAAAATGAAGCCCAAAAAACATCCAAAAAATGTATCACATACCTCCAAGAAATGTCCTTTGAATGTACCTCCAAAAAAAGTCCTTAAACCCAAAACAATCCTTTGCAAAAATTTCCTTTGAATGTACTTCCAAGAAAATTCCTTAAACCCAAAACAATCATTTTCAAAAATGTCATTTGAATGTACCTTCGAGAAAAGTCCTGAAACCCAAAACAATCCTTTGCAAAAATGTCCTTTGAACGTACCTCCAAGAAAAGTTTTTAAACCCAAAACAATTCTTTGCAAAATCAGACCAAATGAAAAAATGTGCGAAATTATGCGAAAATAATGAATGCTTTTACGTCAATTTATATTTCCGTGAAATTATTTTTTTGGAAGGGCTTCGTTGTATTTTTCGGCCGACAGAAAGTCAAATAAATGTTCAACTGAAATTTTATAAGAAATTCGGCCGAAATTTTGTGTCGTTAGACTTGATGGGCCATCGGCTCAAAAAATAATTTGGCCAAACTTTTTTACAAGTTCAGCTGAACTAACACGTCTGTAATTACGTAAATCTAAGCTCTGAAAAACATATCTTCAACTTTTCCCTGATTAAACTCCATGAAACATTCTGAATTAATTGTCGGAACCAGGACAAACATTTTCATAATTCAATCTACTTTTAGGAAATATAATTTTTATGGAATTTCATAAATATTTACTAATTTTAATTAATTTTTTAATAAAATGAGTGCAAACAATTTCTTATAGTCATTATGATTCAGTGAAATCAATATTTTGTATCTTCCAAAATGCATTATAAAAAAAATTGAAAAAATTGTGGTGCATTACATTGGTCCATCCTCTATAATGGGTAGTCTTTATATTTTTAGTTTATAACTTATATGTTGATAAATTTCATGTGTCGCGAAACATATTGAAAATATGCAGTTTTTTCATATTGGATCAGTTCAAAAAATTCTAGTAATTATGATATGCATCAGCTGATTTTGTAAATATAATGAAACCGAAGTAGACTCTGTCTAGATTGTTGTAACACATTTTGTTTCTCAAAAACACAAAGTTTCAAAGAATACACCAATGCATATTAACATCACTTCTTATGAATCCTTTGATAGTTGAAAAAAACACTCAAAGAAACGCTAAGTCGACATATCAAATGTGTATAAAAAAATTCCAAAAAATAAGTAATAGAAAGCTAATAAAATTTCCGGCAACTTTTATTTTTATCGCAAAATGAAATTCTAAACAGAAAAATTGTTTTCGCTTGCAAAGAGTTGAAGAATAGAAAAAAATTGATTTTTTTTTTCAAAAAAGGGAAAAAAGTGTTACCCAGCTTCACATTTTGGTAGCAGATCAAAACGACGTTGTCTACAAAGACATCAAATTTTTCAAGATAGTGGAAAATCGTTGGAATCCAACCATTTTTTTTACAAAACATCTTATAGTAGGAGTGCTTGAATCTTGTTTTTGATGGTGAAGTGCCAAAAAAAAACCCGTGAGGCACACAAAATATTGAAACTTGACAACTGTAACCCAAATTTCCAAAAAAAATTGCTCTTATCAAAACCATTTTGATTCGGTATTTTAAGAAATGAAAAGGAACTAATATTATAATATAAGTCGATGCTTCAATAACAATGTGATCTCCACCATGGGCTTTAGATACTTTACACCCAATATAGTTGACACGAATATTGATGATGCTTTGTAATGCATTGATTTGTGAGAGTGTGAGATAAATAGTACTTTTTTTTTAATAATATTGGTTTTAAATTGGGTTATAATTATGTTAAGAGTTTGAGCAATTACCGTTACGAAATATAGTTTTAAGAGATTTGATTAATTTTAAAATAATTTAAATCAATATCTAAAAAAAAAATAACTAAGTACGTTAGAAAAATATAATGATATGGGTGCCCATATCAAATTCCATTTGTGATTCATATTTACTGCTGCCTAGGTGATCTTGGGAAAAGGACCCAATCAAACTTTCTGCAGTATCGACACACATGGTACTATTACTGCCTAGGTGATCTTGGGCCAAAGACCTGATCAAATTGTCTTCAAAATCAACGTGCATGGTACTACTACTGCCTAGGAGATCTTGGGAAAAGGACCTGGTCAAACCATCTGCAGTAGTTGATACGCTTGGTTACTCCCCAAATATAGATTACTACTGCCTAGGTGACCTTGGGTCAAAGACCCGATCAAGTCGTTTTCAATAATCGATGTGCCTGATAACTCAAGAGGATGAGGCAACTAGGTTCCCCTATTCCTGGTTGGTGTATGGTGGCTTGGGGGGAGGAGGGACAAATGGCTATATTTTTGGTAATTGTCGTTCCTCCTACAAGTACAGGGTGGTACGAGGTTCATCTCTTGATGACTGGGTGAAGGGATCCTCTTGATAAGATTGCTTGATGGCATGTAAGGCATCTCTATATCACAATATTTCTGGGCAATGATGGGTATAGTGCCCATTATTGTTGTATATATCGTATGCGTGATTGGTATGCAATGTTTCTCTTTTACTTTTGGTGGCAGGTTCCATTTTACAGGAACCTGGAGTTGGGATGTCTGCCTCAGAGTTAAGGAGTAGTTTTAATTCATCCAGCTCTTGGAAAATATGGGTAGGGTGACCTACTACGTCACATATGGTGCAACCTGGTGATTCTCGTTGCGTGGCGGGAGTCTCCATCATCTTTCCTCTCTCGGTTTTCTTGGCCGTAATCATCAATTTTGCAATGGGAATTTCCTTTGCAGGGATGTTTTCGATACTTTCTTGTATGGGTGGGGCCTTCGCAGGACGGAGGGGATTTAACCCTGTGGTAGTGATGTGTGTGGCTCCTATCCCAATAGGGGGAATGAGATACCAAACTCGTATTGCGAAAGAGATGTTTGGCAACACCACTATTGCCAAAACCTGCTGGGATACAAAACCAGCTAAGGAGTAGAGGAAAGGGGTTTGGGAAGCGACGTTGGCTAGAGAGGTTGCAGTGGCTGAGGACTCGGTGTCATTACTGCTTGTATCTGTGTCCTGACTAGCTTAGGTGCTTGATGTGGACATCATGCACACTAGAGCTCGTAAGACATCAGATGATGACTTAGGTATAATAGGGGGATCTCCTAGGAATGATCCGAGGATGAACGACGGTTTGAAATAGTCGGGACCATATTCTTGGTATCGTGAAAGTGTGTTCGTGGATGTATCTACATAGGGTAGAATGACATCAGTGCTTGTTAGGGGCTATTTTTTGCTATGTCAATTGGTCGACAATAACGATGTGGTGTTGATGGGGCAACATCATAGTTCGGAAGACAGAGGAGGCTACATCTGACATGGTGTACATATAACTCTGACCAAGGAGTATATTATAGTCCAAGTGGGCATCCAAGAGTTCAATGTCTATAAGTACCATCTTTCTGGCTAAGAAGACTGGGACGTTTTGGTAGAGACCGAGGGGGGTTGAACGACGACCATCGTATGCTCTAAGCGTGATGTATAATCATTTTAGTTTGGGAGACCCTAACTTCTGCCAAAAATTCTTTGACATGATGGTTGTGGATGTACCCTCGTCAATGACACATCGGTGACTGGTAATGTTATGGACCGATACTAGTATCTGAAAGGCGAGCATTGAAGGAAGGATAGGGGTGGGTTTGTCCAAGTCAAAAGCGATTAGGCGTGTATCAGCAGGTTCAATAGTGCCTAATGCAGAAAGCAAGGCTTTCTGTTGTTTTTGGAACGATTGCAATACTTCCAAAGCCAACATGGTTGTGGGAGATTGAGCTAGTTCATCCACAATGCTATATTTATGGGCTAATTCTAAGAGGGTTTGTCTGCAACATACCCTTCTTTGTGTTTGACTAAATTCCTGAATGGATAGGATAGGGGTTGTGGGAGGAGTGGTGTGTGGTGTGGCGTTGGGAGACCGACTAGGGTTCCCAACTAAAGATGCCCCAATAAAGGATGAGCTAATAATGGTGAAAGTGTTTTCTCTTTGACGCTAAAATGGTGAAAGACCTGGAACCCCTCCCGGTAATGGGGGGAGGTCCAAAAGATGTCTAGATTGACGAGGTCCCATTGGGTCTGTTATAGCGTCGACTATATATGGATTTAGAAATATTTTACAGGATAGAGATTATAATCAAAGCAAAATTCCAATCACATACATAAAACAAAGCAAAAATAAAATAAATTTTCCCTTTAGATTAATCCTATGTGATCAGTCAATAAAAACTATGGTTTTTTGTTGTTTTTATATGATACTCAAATCCTAGAGGACGTATTCGTCCTCACAAACTTAAATGTAACTAGGCCTTGAGAAGATATCTTGTGCGTGCTGGCACAACGTCCCATAAGAGCTGACGATGCCCCATGTCAGCTGAAGAAAATCCACCAAGGTAAGGGTAGAGGATCTAGTGCTTACCTGCCCCTTCACGTAGAGGGAAAGTATGCCCTGATTTTGGCCACTAAGTACCACCATCCCACGTGAGAATTCGAGCATTAGGCTTCTTCGTAATTCAGCTAACAGTACTGAGTATCAGCTGGGTCAGGTTGCCCCAAATGATACCTGTCGTGCTACGCCTAAGCCTAACCCCCTCTGAACTAGGTCTCTGCTGCGTTGGGTTTTCTTTTTCATGGGCTAATAAGTGGATTTGAAAGATCCCTAAATAATCAACTTCTATTTTTCAAGATGAATAATGATCAAGACAGCTTATTGGATGCCTACCCCCTTGATCCTAACTTAGACTATAAATTATTTTGTGGCCTCTGTGGGGAGAATTTAGTGAGTTTTGTTAATTTAGCTTTTGGTTTCTTTGCTTGGCTTAGTGTGTGGATGTGTGTGAGAAATAAGTGAACAAGAACATAGTTTGAACGTGTGGATATGCATTGATCCTTTTCAAAATGCCCTATTTAAACTATTCTCTTTTGTTCCTTGCTCAAAAGAAAAACATGCGTAGATATGGGCTGCTTTTAATATTTCTTAGTTGATCTATGTGATCAACTGTAGGGATATGGTGATTTGTGAATAGAGAGTGTTCATATGCTTTCCTAGGATCACCAAAGGGTGCAAAGGCAACATAGATTACTTGCTCTTCTATTGACAATTCAATCCTGGTCTCGAAATCCTAGTGCAAAAATTGAACTAAAATAATGATGTTTACACTAGAAAAATGAACTAGATAAGCATGCATGGACATGGGCCACTTACTTTGGCTAATTATCTAGGTGTTTTGATACCTAAATTTGCAAAAAATATTTTTTTTAAGGAATGCAATTTAATTCCCCCCCCCCACTTAAACTATGTGTGAACTTTTCAAAAATCAACTTGAAATAAAACAAACACCAAGCCAACCAAAAGTGGCTAAGAGTGAAATTTAGCAAGCTGTGAGGCACCTCAGATAGTGTTGTGAGATGTATTCTAGGCTTTCAGGAACATTTACAAGTAGGGAAAGATGGAAATATTGGAGAATTTTCTCATTCTGTTTTTTGCGCAGAAAAGGCTAAAACGGGCTCGATGTCTGTGCGTAGGCCAGCTCTAAACACATGCCTTGGGCGCGCCTGTCTGTGGGAAATGCAGGAAAATTCTTGCAATGTAATTTTTTGGAGCTCTCATGCCTCAGTCTGTCACTTGGGATGAATCAGAGAATGAAGGAGAGGAAGGGGGAAATTCCTGCCCAACTCCATAGCACAGACGGAGGTCTCTGCAACAAGGCACAACCACATAAACTTGGAAACAAAAGTTAGTAGAGTCACCAATCCTATGTTAGTGTGTTTGGTGCACATATGTACGAAATCATACCAAATTAAGGGGCGTGGTTTTCCCTCTTAAGTTATGGGTCACATGCAGAAAGTATATGGAGTCAAGACAGTTAGTGGAACATGCGAGAACATAAAGATAATAGATAGAGAAATAACATGCATATTCAAACATAAAACTAAAACAAATAACACAAAAGCTCTAAATAGAGCCAAACAACTTCAATAATCCATATGGTGGTGCTTACGTCCCCTTTTATTGAGTGTTGGTAGGAAATGAGGATGAATCTTTAACCCACTCGCCAAGGGGCCCTTAGAACTTGGGGTTCTAAGTCACGATGCAAGGATGTCTTTACTTCTAAGATGACTTGGCGCAAAGTCTCCCTCTCTCTACTATGGTGGACTGGAGTTGTTGGATGGAAACCAACTGAGTCCCCTCTATCTATGCTCTGGATCATACACTACTGGTATTACTTGGGGAAATTCTGGCCAGCATAATAATGTGCTCTCAAGTTGTTCATCTCTTGGTGGCCTTTTATAGGAGAATTCAAATCCTCCTTCCCTCTCTTGGTACATTGTGGATGGTGACCCAAGAGAGGAGGGGGATTCCATTGTGTACCACATTTATTCCATTGTGTGCTCCCTTGATGTCCTAGGGAGGCTTAGGTGATTGTCCTTAGGAAGCTTCAAGTGTGGAATTAATGTCCTAGAGTGTGCTTTTGTGGTCCCAGAAAGTGACTTTCGACACTCCTAGGATTGCTTGCTTTTTGGGTTAAAAAGCATGCAAGGGTGCACTTATCGAAGCATTTTGCACACAAAAGCATATTTGACTAGTTCAAAAATGATTTTTCCTTAGGCCTTAGAGTTTTTTTAAATACTTTCATATTCTCTAATGTCTCTCAGCCCTGTAAATCCTATTGCCTGACATTAAATAATGTCATCTTTGCTTTGTACGATTTTCCAGTGGTAACACCACCCAAATCCACTAGTGACCTCTGCTACAAACAAATTTTTGGGCTATTTTTATAGGGGCTTCTGAAAAAACCTCCGCTAGAGGGTTTTTTCCTTGTAGTGTTTTTTTAGGGCTTCTTAATTTGGATTTTTAATGTCCATTTTTTTCGCGAAGAACATTTTCATGAATCCTCAAGTATATTTTGACCTTCGAATATTTTCTAGAAAACCGTTTTTCTCTAAATTTGTAAGCTTTGGTATAGAGTCTTCAATATATATTTTTTCTCAATAAAAAAATGTAATTTCGTTTCAAATTTTGAAAAAAGGAATAAAATCACATTTTGTAGATGCTAAAATCATCCACTATGTAAATCCTTATGGCTCAAGAGCAGAGAAAATACTAACTTTTTTTACAAAGGAGTTGATTAAGTGATATAAAAACCACTTATCTTCTCTTTCTTTCCGTTTTTCTTATGAACCCTCTACCATCCCCTTGTATCATTGTTAAAAGCAACCATTTCCAAATCATTCTTAGTCACCTCTAATGGATATTCTTTGTCAGAATTCGAGATTTTTGAAACATAAACTTTCTTTAATTGCACCATTCCATGTTCTTTTCAAAACACCACTTCATGACGTTCCTCTGCATGAGTCGTTATGGATATGAGGTGTATGTCCATCATGAACCTAAGTATTCATATATTCTTGCTTTAAAGAATACCCCTTCATTTCCCCTTCTTCTTCCTCTAGAAAAATAGGGTTAAAAGGTTCCCAACCTTTTTTGTTAGCTGTCTGCCCCTTTTTCATTTTTGGAGCATTTTTCATCAAGGAGCAAGAGTCCTAAATATGTTCTATTTTAAAACATGTATGGCATACGGATATCTTGTTTTCATAGTCTAAAATTTGAATCAATCAAAAGGATTCATGTTTCAACAAGTTGTGGTCATGTAGACCCTTTCTTAGGTCTATTTATACACATATATCAAAAAATGTGAATAAACATTTCTTTGTTCTTTCAAAATCCATCTTTTTGAAGGAACCCAAAGTGTTCCCAACACCCTATAGAACCTTATGATGGAAAAAGGGAATATGAAGGTTTGGAACGTTACCCAATCTGGAATCTTTGTTACCACCAATGTTGTAGAATCAATCTTCATAAACCAAGGGGTGATGAAAAGCCCTGGACTTCCCCAAAACCAAGGCCCTTCCTTCAAAAATTTCTCCATATCTTCTTTGGAATTGAACTGGATAATGAAAAACTGTTTTGATCATAGGTAAATATCACAAATTCTGAACCATATCATAAAAACCCATTCATGTAAGGTTCAAACATTAGCCAAAAATTGTAAAATATGAAAATCAAAACCTTTAACTAAAGAAATGAAAAGAGTTTATTTGCCTCTTTTAGATTTACTTCTAGATCTAGCACTTTTTTTTACTGTTAAATTATCTAACATCCTAGACTCTACTGTGGTTGGTCCATTGTAATGGGAACTTTCCCCCGAAGTTCCTCCTTGTAAGAAACTAAAGAAGATAGGATCCCATAGTGCAAAGCACCTAAAAAATAATACAACAGTGGAGTTCCTAGTTATGTCGTAATCATGCATATGAGAAAAAACCTGTAGCTACTTGCCTTGATATATAATTTTCAACATGGATACATAGATCCCTGACCATTTCTCTAAAATCTGCATTATATCTACCACATATTCCTCTTCTGAGACCCAAAATGGGATTGAGGTACCATTTAAAGTCCTTACAAAAATATGGAAAACTTTCACCTTGTTCTAATCAACCTATACCATATTCGGTTCTTTGGTTTTTCCCTCCAACCCCAGTGAAGGAGGAAAAGGGGTTTTCTCAATTTTATCTTCTCTGATTCGAGGGTATTGGAGGGAGAATGTATGGCGAACTGAACACGCAAGCCCTAAGAAGCAAAGGGAGGGAGATAAAACAAAGAATTCCAACCCATAAGCTTTCTTGTTTCTGATGTATCAAAGAGATAATGACCTCGACAAGGTCATGACCCTTCAATGCATGCTACCCCTTTTAAAACAAACTTTCTACATATTCAAAGGTTTTAGTAAGAAAATAAGGACCCTTTCTTATCAATTGCAACTTATTCGTTATGAGGTTATTTCTTAGCAATTGTAACTTCTCCATTACAAGGATTTTTCTCAGCAACCACAGCTTCTCCATTACAGGACCCTTTCTCAACAACTCGAGTTTCTCCAATATAGGCCTCTTACTCAGTAGCCATGGATTCTCCATTATAAACAATGTTTTCATTCATGAGCAATCCCTCGACATAAGAAGCTCCAACAATTACGTCACCATCATATTTAGCTTCATTTACTTCTCTGACTCCAATTATGGCTTCTAGGTAGTCCAGGGTTCGAGTTTTGGCAACATTGACATTACTATTTTCAATACGGGACATAAATTCACTTTGATTTTAACCCTTGATAATTGGAGCCAAACCATTTGACTAGTGAGATCCATTAGATGTATAGATTTCACATGGTCTACAAATGACGAAAACATGGTTAACACGATCTTAAAAAATCATAAATATATATTAAGAAGCATATAATTTCAATTTTAACAATTCACTTACCTCCTCCCACTCATCTATAATGTGACTCAAAATTTATTGATGAGATAAACATAATTTCACAAAACCAAGTCATTTTCCTTAGGCCATTCCCATACTATCCTATTTTAACAATATAGGCCAATGATACAAATTCCACATGAAAGGATTTTTGCTTCTATGACGATCCTTCCTCTGAAAAGACTCTTCAAACCTAAAATCTAGTTTAAGCAATCTTTTATAATACCTTTCTTATATTTTTGGTACATCGTCCATTCCTCATCTTCACTGGAAGTTATCTTCTTTTCATTAATAATATTAAATCTATACAAAATTTATGAGAAATACTTAGAAAATCGTATTTTATTTTATTTTTTATCCATGCATACAAGCATTAAATATTTACACAAAATTGAAGAGAAACCGTTTATGCCCGCTCCCAAAATAAAAGTTATTTTTGAATTCATGCTTTTCCCTTGCTTATATAATGCATTTTCATGTTATCCAATTTACGTCTTACATTTATTAAATGTCAAAGGACAAATAATATCCAATATGTTTTATGGCATGTGGTTCTTTGTTATTCTATTAAATATGAAATGGAATATATTTTATGTCTTTATTTTTAATTACGGTGACTCCATAGAGTAATTTGGGTGACGCCTAAGATTAAATCTAGCAGTTTCCACTGTAATACCAAGAGTATATCCAACATCTCGTAATATACCAAGAATTTATGACTTAGCAAGAGCCAAAACTCCATCAAAGTGGGGGATCCTACTCCTTGAGTCTTATTACAATAGGCCAAAGATATCTCCCAATGATATTTGAAAATAGATAAAGAGATTAACCTCCTACCCCACTAGAAAACATAAGGAATATTTGTTATAAAAGGTATCGTTATGATACAATCATTTCCTTTTGGTGTAGGAACTCTAATTGGTTGCTGTAAAATTTGTGGCAGCATATGAAAACGACATTGTCTACCGAGACATCAAATTTGTCAAGATAGTGAAAAATCGCTGGAATCTAACCATATTTTTTACAAAACATCTTATAGTAGGAGTGCTTGAACCCTTTTTTTGAAAGTGAAGCGCCATAAAAAAACCCGTGAGACACAAAAAATATTGAAACTTGACAACTGTAACCCAAATTTTGAAAAAAATCTCGTCAATTTTATCAAAATCATGTCAAAATTTTCATAGTTTTCTAGGCAAAATTTATGCCTCGTTAAACTACGCTTATTATCAAAACCATTTTGATTCGGTATTTTAAGAAAGAACAATAAAGTAATATTATAATATAAGTGATGCGTCAATAACAACGCGATCTCCACCATGGGGTTTAGATACTTTACACCCAATATAGTTGACACGAATATTGATGATACTTTGTAATGCATCGATTTGTGATAGTGTGAGATAAATAGTATTTATTGCTTTTTTTTTAATAATATTGGTTTTAAATTGGGTTATAATTATGTTAAGAGTTTGAGTAATTACCGTTACGAAATATAGTTTTAGGAGATTTGATTAATTTTAAAATAATTTAAATCAATATTTAAAAAAAAAAACTAAATACGTGAGAAAAATATAATGATATGGATGCCCATATCAAATTCCATTTGTGATTCGTATTAAGTACAATGAATGTCATATTATAGAACCTTGCTATTGTTATGACCATAGTTGCATGGAAGGTGCAAATACCTAACAATAATTGAGGAACATAAGCTAACGATTCTAGAGTGGATGCGTTTTCCCCTTCATCACAAACATGAAGTTATAGGCTCAACTTGGCTCCACCCATGTGGAGGACTTGATGTGGACTTACCAAGAAGGTTTGCAATAATTGTCTTGTTTAAACATTGGATTCCATTCAATATGAAGGGCCAAAAGGAACCTGTAGCTCTCACACATTTGTAGTGGGGCTAGAAAACGTGCTTAGTACGGTGAGGGAAATGAATTCACAGAGAAATGTATGACGTGGACGTGGATCATCTTTTCAACATTGATAAAACACAATATCATAATGAGTGATTAACACAATTTGATGCCATAAAGTTTTACTCCAACATTGACCCATGAGAGAAAAAAAGAGAATCTAGTAAAGTTTTCCTTCTCTTGAGCCTTAGAAGCCACAGTGTCCATGAATTTACTTATAAAAAAGGCAAATTATGTAAAATTCTCCTACATTGACCCATTGGAGAAAAAAAGAGAATCTAGTAAAGTTTTCCTCTTGTTGAGTCTTACAAGCTATAGTGTCCATGAATTTACTTATCAAGAAAAAGACAATTTAGTAAAATTCTCCTTTTGTTCAGTCCTACATCGTCCTTGAAAACAAAATTTCATGTCATAAGCTTTTCATCCTAACAATGACTCATTAAAAGACATTATATTAAACTATTCCTTGTGTTGAGTCCTCCACTATTCCTAAATCTACTCATTGGGAAAAAGGAAAAGGAAAATCTTGACAAGTTCTTGTCTTTGAGTCCACCCACATAATCTTGACAATGTTCTTAAACCGACATAATCTCTTGACCTTAATAATTAACCACCCACCCGTTAAATCAAGGTGGATTCGGGAATGGGAGGGTTGTTGGACATTAGACATTGATGGTTGGTTGCTTTATAAGCCAAGGGATCAAACACAATCTTAATGGTGACTTCTAGGGATTCTCAATTATCAGATTTTGCGACTCATGAGCGGTAGTCGTTAATATACTTCACCAAGAATAAATAAAATAGTATTCCTTTAGGAATAAGATTCGGCATGTGGGCTCGACATTTAGGGTATCCACTAATCATGCTAGCCATCTTCATAGGCTCTCATATCACCGAAGACAAATGGTGAATATTATGAAAGGAATAATAATATTTTGTGAATAATTTATTGTTATAGTGCAGATTATGAAATGTTGCCACGTGGAAATGTGTAAAAATAGATTATTGGAAATATAGAAGGAACACATTTAAATGAGGAGTAAGTAGTTATATATAAAAGGAGTGAGATTTACCACCCAAAAAAACTTTATTATTATTATTATTGTTTAATTTCACGGTTTCTCATTTTTTTCATATTTTAATTGATTTTAAAGATTAATTAAAATTATACCAAGCAAGGATTTGTTGGTAAGATGTGTAATTACAATTTTTAGTACAATTTCCAGCACATTTTATGGGAGTTTTAATATATAAAAAATGTAGTTTAAGTGATTTATCTTTTGGCAGTTTTTAAGGAAATTTTTTTTATCAATTTTGTCAAAAAAAAAAAATTGGTAAATTATTGGAATTGCATATTTGAGTTGTTTAGTCTATATAATATAAATGCTTTAGAGGTTTTTTCATGTTGTGGAATTCATTTTTCACTTGAAAAATATAATTTAAACAATATAAAATTGTGATCTCCTCCAATATTGTGTCATTGGATTCCAATGAAAAGGGCCAAAAGATAGAATGTTTAAAAATATTAAGTTGGTCCATTTTTTAACTTATTCCTATATCAACCATGCTTGTCATATTATATGTCCATGTCATTCTTAAATGCTGAATTTTGGGATATATGGAACACTAGGTTTTCTATCTTTGGTCATTGGATACCTAATTTATTAGTTTTTTATTTGATACATTTACAAGTAATAAGTATGTGTTATGAGTGTGAGTATACAAACAAATATAAAGTGATGCAATTTGTATTTCTAAATAAATATGATAAAAGAGTCCACATATATATGTAAGTAAAGATGAAAATTATATATGATATTGTAGAGCCTTAGATGTTGTGTATTCACATTCTTATTGCTATATTATTACTGTATTTTTTATATTTTTTGTGAAGTAAATAATTTGTACTTCCTTCAAAATAATGAGTACATATAAGCTTTTGAAATTTGGAGTGGTGAGTCATTACGAAAACCCGACCAAATTTAGAATTTAAATATTTTCCGAAGAGTAGAGGACAAAAGTTTGTCATGAGAATCAAAACCCAAAATATATATGCTAACATCGAACCTTCAAGTACCTAAAGAGATTTATAAGTAAAAAATGGATACATAAAAACTAAGAGAAAAAGACTGAGAGAGAAATTAAGAGGAATTATCTGAATCTATGGCATCCATGGGTATGGGCTGCTTATTACGACATGAAGAGTATGGAAATTCTATAGGAATTCCCAAATGTTTCTTAATATCCCTAGCCAATGATCCAATGTTATCATTTTCTACTGCATGTGATCCAAAGTGAAGAGAATATACTCTTAGCTTTCATTTCTATCCAAAAATACCTTGGCAATAAGATACTTAAGGCATCGATAGATGTGAATCGTTTGCATGTATAGATTGTACTAACCATATGTGTACCTAACATCAAGAACCCAATCTGCAACTTTGATGAGAAATTTTTAATTTGAGAGATTCTATCTATGGTCATCTAAATCATATTCTACCTATGGATCTCTTCCTAGATTGCCTCGGGAGTGGGCTCGTAGAATAGTAGAACTTTCTACCCTGGCTTACACCCAAGCATGCCCACATTCCCCTCATTCCTGGTAGTAGCAATCCCATGGCGTACACTAGTTCATTAATGAAGCATGCCATCTCCAATGAGAGAGGAACATATTTAGAGATATTCATAGGTTCCAACAGGTTCTAGACATGATTGATAGAAAAAGTGAAACTCATGAGATTCAATTGTCTATTCAGGTGCCATATCCAATAGAAGAAGCCAAGGGGGGTTTCCTATAAATAATATTGAATGAATGGCTTGACAGGCGAAAAAGATAAAATTCTGTCTAAAATCGTTATATTGTGTTGGCTTGAGGGGTCCTCACCTAGGTTCAAAGTTTATCGCACAACCAACAAACCCTCCAATAATTTTCGGATAAATTCTTTGAAAGAAGCTACTACTACGCATGAGAAGATGGTAGGCACATTCTTTAAGCCAAAGGGCATGACTATATATTGGAAAGATCCCTACTCAGTTGCAAAGGTGGTATTGCTGCGATCTTTTGGCGCAATATTGATCTGATGGTACCTTGAAAATCCATCTATGAATGAATAAGATTCTTGGCCTCCAACATTATCCAGGATTTCATCAAAGAATGGAGTTGGAAATGGATCATGCACACAAGAATCATTAAATTTGTGTAGATCTAAATAGATTTTTATTTCTCCTTTGGTCTTCTTGTCTTGCACTACCATTGGACTTACCCAATCAAACTCTTCTACTAGTTCTATGATGCCTGAAAAAACCATCTTATCTGAATCTTCATTTACCTTCTTCTTATATCCTATATTCAACCTGTATGGGTGCTGCTTCACTGGGCACACATCAGGTCTGAAATTGATCTTTGTAAATCCAAGTTCTCCAATTATTCCTTTTAACTCTGAGAACTTTGTAGGAAACAAATCCTGATACTTCGTCGACAACTTAATAACTTTTCCTACTGTATCATCATCCCAGTAGACACCAACCTTATCCAACTTAGGCTACTCTCCCGATCCAATATTCACCTACCAGATCTTTAAGGGTTTTTTCACATCTAGTGAAGTGATCGAGGGTCCAGCCACTGCGCATTGTCTGTCAAATTCTGGAATCATGATGTTCCTTGGATTTTCTTCACTCTATTCAATCGTAAGATTTATGCAATTCAAAATATCCTTCTTCTACACATCCCATGTTGGTGGAGCGCACTCGATTTTAGGATTTGTTGTATCAAATATAACTTCTTCGATATTATGCAACGATTTACAAATATTATCAAATCCACTCTCAAATCTGAATGTTAGGATTAAACTCTACGTCAGCGCAAACCATTCACTAGTACTTCAGTGCAGGTCCGTCTCCAGATACCAATCAGTAGGTACCTTCCCCAATGTGTGAATAAACATGTGGACCCATTTAGGTCTTGGTTCTACGACCCATACCTGATTCCATCTAGCCAAATATCTTCGGGGATCATCCTTTCCAAAGTAGACTTCTTCCATTCTGATGGCTGGACATTCAAAGCGTAACCTCATCGTGCGCGTACATTCAGCCCAATTACCCATGTTTTCCTTACGAATTGCCCACCATCTTGCTGGAGTAGTGCGTAGTCCAAGATCCAAAGCATGGAATCTCTCTCCTACTAGTACAGTTCTTTTAAGCTCTCCTATAAGCATGTTTACTTCAGTTAAACCGTCATAATGCGGTAATTCACATGCCTCAAATGTTATGCATCGAATAGATCTAGTCACTCGTTTATAGCATAGCGCAGAGACTTCATGCAACTAGTTCTGCCAGTTTTCTAGTACATCATCAAAATCTGGGAAACATGAATTGTTCTTTTCCAAATTAAGATTCCCATCCACCATTGGGTTGATCCAATATTCCTTGCGCAAAGTCAACTTATAGGTCTGATCAATATCATCATCAGTGTGCATAGGCTCTGCGTACCTTTGTCCTTCTGCATGATCTAAGGGAATTATGCCTCTAATTCCATTTCTTTCAAACTTCATTCTTCTTTTCTTAAGGTTTATGACACCATCCATATCAATAGCCCACTCTAACCCCAAAAACACAGGATAAGGATAAATATCATCTAGAATTAGTATAACATCAAAGTCTACCATTACCTTAATGCCCTAAATACTGACTACAACTTGCGACAGCCTTCCAAACAAAATGATTTTCTATTGAATATCCATGCACAATTGAATGGTAGACCATTGCAACTTGGGTTCTCGCATGTGCTTCCATGTTTTCTTAGGTAGAACATTTGCATTAGGCCTAGATCTAAAATAACTTGAACCATCTAATCAGCACCAATCTGTGCAGTCATATGCATCTCTCGACCCATCCTCTTGTTGTTATTATAAATTTTGTTGAAAACTCTCTATTCTATCATCAGTTGTTCCTTATTTACGCAATTATCTATCAGAGCCTGAAGATTCTCTATTATCTTTGTGTTGTGCAGTAATTTAATGCAAGATTGTAGGAACGGTTTGATCTCTTCATCTCCTCCTGCTTCCTTCATTTATCTACAAGACATTGATGCGTGCCCCTTTGAAAATTATTTTTACGCTTCAACAACAGTCTCCTTGGCGCACGGTAAATCAAATCCATCTTGATTATCAGGTGATTTATGAATCCATAAGTCAGTAGCCAGTTTCTTTCCATTATCTTCAATAGTGGTTGCACCACTCCTAGTGACCAAATTTATGCTAGGATCATCTTCGTGGGTTTTTTCTCTAACCATATGAAGGTTCTGTGTTGGATTTTGTGTCCTTTTCTCCTCCATTTTAGCAATCAAAACAGGGAAATGTTATATCACATGGTGAATCTGTGTACAATACCTCCATGATTTCCGTGACAGATTTGGAAATTCGTTGGCATAGTGACCAACGCCTCCGCAGTTGTAGAAAATAACTTGTCCTCTTCCTTGACCAACTGATCCACCTCCTCATCCTCTTCCTCTTCCCTGAACTCCACCGCGCCCAGAGGAGGATGTTGGTGAGGTAGGTTCAACCTACATTCTATATATTTCATATTTGTCTAACATCATATCATAAGTGCAATAGTGATGTTCATCATGTCTCAGTGAGGAATATAATCTGCAAAAGAACTGCTTCAGCTTAGGCTGATACTTTCTGACCATTGGACAGAAATATATTTCATGCTATCCGAAAACTTGACAGATTATGTAAGATATTGTTCTCATCAATGGAATAAGACCTCAAGACATTGATCCTTATGGTGCCGAGCAGCTTTTCATTTTATGCATGAAACCTCGGCGCAAAACCCATTTCCCTTGTCTTTGCGCAAGCTTTGAATCTCTAAATGCACAGCTTCCAAATGATTCTAAATATGTTGAGTTCCAAGTGCAACATGTGTTGGCGTAGTGTTTAATTTCATTTCAATTTCCACAGCCTCAGCCTGTGTGAAAATATTTTGCTGACCCAAGGGCTGGCACAGATGTGGGAGAAACATAGCAATAAACCATTCCTTTTGTTGAGTATCATTGATGGTAAATCCACCATCTTTGATAGTGCACTTCTTCCTCTGATATTCCTACCACACAGATCCATTAACCTCCTGAAGAATATCTTTCATTGCTGTAACCAACTGCACATATGACTTAGGCTTCTTAAACTTCTCTTTTAGGGCATATTTTTTTGGTTGAAGGTGGCATTAGGGTTTTCTTGAACATATATGATATACTAATCTATTGTGCGATCTTGGAAAGAAGGGGCTAGTCGCACTTTATTAATAGCATCATTATTAACCTGCTGAGCCTGTCATACAACATCAGTCACAAACCAAAAGTGCTCAGTATCTTCATTCCTAATACCCCTGAAATTAGGTAGTTTCATCGATGCAACCATATCTACGATTGGAGGAGGTGGAGATGGGGGTGGAGATGGACTGCGCGGTGGTGTGGGTGCCTTGTGAGATGAGTTTGGAAGTGGATTGGATGGGGTTGGAAAAAGTATCAAGGCTCTCTGATCATTCTAGTTTGATGAAACTTCTTCTCCTTCAAAGCGTACAGATTCACTAGAGCTACTAGTCTCTGATTCACCCTCACTATCAAATCTATGCTTCAGAGGGTTATAAATAAATACTTTTTCTGGATATTCATGGTAAAGTTTTCCACTACGCTTAGTCGGCCCTCTTCGTGAAATTCAAGAAATATGTTGAAACAAAGAGCCATGTTCACATAATATAATGTTCAGTAACAACTTCAAAGAGCATAGGAACTTACCTCTAGGTCCCTTAAAAAACATTCTCTCTAATTCAGAATATGACACAAATTGATCAATGGAAAATTATGTCACAAATCCTCCGAAGAGGCGATCGATCCATTGATTCACTGTGTAGTTGATCTTATTGTCTAAATTTTCCAGTTGTTGAATCAATTCAGGATTCCACTTAGTGACTGTGTCGTCCTTCATACAGGTATTGAATTCAATCAATCACGACAACCAATCCTACAACTTAGTTGCAAAAGGAGCAAAATAATATCTCGTAAACTTCTGTATAGATGTATTTCTATACCTAATTTTCATCAGATAGCTGAGTACTTCGATTCTCTTGGAGTGAAAATTCAAGGATATTTCTATCCAACAAATCTTACAATTCGTTCCGCAAAGTGTGCCGCAACATCAAATCTACCTCAAAATTATCCATGTCCCGGCAAAAAAACCATCTGTTGGCTTCAGAGGTCCTGAACTAGGTTCATAGTTTATCACGCAACCAAAAAACCCTCCAACCACTAGCCCTTTCGACAATGACCTACTTGCATAGATCAAAGTCTCACCCAAAGCACTATTGGTTTTGGAACCAGTTTTCTGCACTGTGAGGAAGAAAATAATGTAGTAGCCCTTAAATAGATTGATTCCACACTTATACAGATTTTAACAGATATTTGCAATACATAATACTTATTAGGATCATAGATCACTTCATCGCAGATATATCATAACAAAACCATATCCAGATCTATCTAATGTGCAATTTCTTAAGAATATTCATCCATGTATTCAACCATCAATATAAATTCATGCATAAATAACATATGTATTCACGCAGATGCAAATAAGCATAACATAAGTAAAGCTATCATAAGAAAAAACAATAAATAGATAACTCAGATAGTTAACAAAATGTTTCCGCAAAAATCAGTCCTTGTATTAATTCAAAGAAATTCAATACATCAAAATTTCCCTTACACTTTACCCTTCCATGCACATAGCTAGGACTAGGTCTCCATGCACGCAACCAACATGAGCCTTTATACCCAACCCAGACTGAAACCCTTACAAAAGTATCACAGACACATAAACTTAGATCCAAAACATGAATAATTATTCACTACTTCCTTACAATCGATCTATCTGTTTATATCCAATTTAGCGCGCATATGTTATTGTCTCAAACCATGGTTTGAAGCCCACAGTTTACCCTTAAAACACTTTTACATAAAAATAGGGACTTTGGCCTACCCCAAATCCCCTTGAACTATTCATGCAACGTGCATATACAAAAATTATACAAAAAGATACCAAAAAGTGTACCCAGGGGACCCCGCTCCAGCATAGTGCCCGAGTAACTAGCTAACATCAAACCATAGATTAGGCGAAAATTAAGAACATGCATGTATAAATTAAATCTGAACCTGAGTTGATGGGTTTTGAGATTAATTTCTAGTTGAGTGTGAGCTCTGTCTTTATGGGACTTCCTATCATGTGTCCCACTTGGAAAGGCTCCTCCAAGGCATGACCTGAACTTAGGAAAAATCCACCAACAATGGCTATAGATGGTAGAGGTTAGCAGTGTAGAGGAAATTGTTGTTTCTTGTGAGCTATTCCAAGTGGAACCCCAAAACTATAACTTGAACAAAAGGGACCTAAGAATAGAAATACATCAACTTGCTTTAGCATAAACATTAGTGACTTTAAGAGGGTGAAAAATAATATTTTTCTTCCATGAGTGAATGGCCTAATAAACTCCCTATAAACTCAAACCTAGTCCCTTTCAATTTATAAAATCCTATCTTCTTCCGGAACTAATGATATTTATTGCACGAGGTCTTTTGAATTAGTATACAACAAAATAAGGGAAACAAACAATTCAATCCAAACTTGATTCCTCGAAATTTATAACTCCATAACATAGATATTTATGAACACAAACATTTTTTATGTAGGTGCCCTTAAACATAAAGGAAAATGCAAGTAAATTTTTTGTAAATATGCCCAAGAACCTTCCCTTACTCTTACTCATTATGACAGGGTCTGTAGGATACATATTTATATTTTCACAAAGTGAAGAAAATATCTAAAACAAAAAGGGGAGGTTGCTTCCTAGCAGTGCCACTCTCGAAGTTACATTTGCGCTTTATCTAGAAGCCCTCTACTAACTAATTAATGCAGTTGTCACATAAGGGGAAAATAAACATACCAAAAAAATACTCATAGGTGTAGTTTTCCCATGAGGGACACATAAGCATAAAAAAATAGATATTTGGTGTAAATTATCTAAGGAATTTTCCCTCACGGGGAAACAAATTTTGGTAGGATTCTTCTACATGAGACTCCCTCATAACAAAATGTTTTCATGGTCTCCTATCCATGATATCATCCACAATTTGATCATGCCTTTGGATGTCAATAATATTCATCGAGCTTGCATTTTCTCTTCATATTCCTTTCCATTTCACTAAATATTCATAATAATCCTTCTTCCTTTTCCTTTTGATAAGTTTTTGTTCAAGGATCATCTCCATCTATAGCTTATGGGTTGTAAGTAACTAGTCTTTCCTCTCGATTCTCTCTTGATTTTATCCATCCTCTACTTCAGGCGCTCTATAGGGATACATGTCTGCAAAATTAAATATAGAAGGAATTCCAATATCAGGTGGAAATTCCATTTCACAAGCATTGGTTGAATATTTATTCTATATTTCTTGAGGTCTTCTCCTCACTTGTACTTTTGGTAGCTATCTTGAAGCTTTCCTTTAAATTATTCATGAAAATATTTCATTACTATAGCAACTTCCTTTGCATCAACACTTCTCAATTCCTCTTTTCCCTAGTTTCTAAGTTCAATAATTCCTTTAGGGTGCATGTCATATAAAATTTGGAATGATGTCCTCCCTATGATTCCATTGGGTGAATCATTCTAAGCAAATTCAGCGTGTGATATAACTTGGTCCCACTAATTTTGTTGCTTATTTACCAAAATTCTCAATAGATTTCCTAAACTTATGTTAACTAATTCAATTTGTCCATCGATTTGAGGATAATAGGTTGAGCTATATAAATGGTTTTTCACACATTTTTTCCACAAACTCCTCCAAAAGTGACCAACAAATTTTGTGTCTCGGTCTGAGACTATACTCCTAGGTAGCCCATGTAGCCTCACAATTTCTCTAAAATTAAATTTGGAATTTGTGTCGCATCATTTATTTTCGAACATGGTATAAAGTGTGCCCTTTTTTAGAATTTGTACACCACTACAAAAATAAAATAATTCTTCTTTTGAGTTTTAGGTAAACCAAAAAAAAATCCATGCTAATGGCCTCCCGTGACCTATTTGATATGGCTAGTGGCTAATATAAACCAACATTTTTTGTTTTTTCTTATTACATTGATAGTTTATGCATTTTTCCTCAAATATCTTAACATCGGACCTCATTCCTAGCCAATAATAAAAATAAATTAGTCGGTCATATGTTTTATCATGGCCAAAGTGACTAGCAATTCCTACACAATGTTTTTCTCTGAACAAATTATCTATCATTGATCTCTTTAGGACGAAAAATTGGCTAACTTTGAAAAAAATTACTTCCTTAATCATATATTCAATCCAAGTAGTTCAATCTCTCAGTACTAGTTTCTAACATTTTTCATAAGCTTCTCTAAAGTTTGAGTTCTCATACATATATTTGAGATGTTCAAATGCCAAAGTTCACATTTGGAATTCTTGCAAAATACAACACCTCCTACTCAAAGCATCTTCAACCTTGTTAGAATTTTCATTAATATGTTTCAGAAAAAGAGTTAAAATTTGCATGAACTCAACTCTTCTTACTGGTTATAAATTGCAAATCATTATTGTTAATATTATATAAAATAAACTCCTTAGGCATGAGCTAATGCCTCTATTTTTTAGAGCTTGTATCGCTGCATAAAATTATTTTTCATATGTGGAATATTTCTATTTGGTTTCATTTAGCATATCACTGAAATAAGTAATATGTGCGTCCTCTTGAATGTGAATAGCACAAATCAGCATTCCATTTGCATCACACCAAACTTAGAAAGGTTTTTGAAAATCAGGAAGAGCTAAAATCAATTTCTTTGTTATCTTCTCTTTCAACAATTCAAATGTTGTATCAGCTACAATAGTCCATCTAAATGGTTCTTATACATTTTTAATTGTTTCAACTATATATTCTAATACATGGATCAAATTTCTAATAAATTTTTTATTCTTTCCTCATGAATATTCCTTGGGGTAGGACATCCCTTCATATATTTCACCTTTTTATGATCCATCTTTAATCCATATGGTGATTTTATCAAACAATGGTAGATTAACTTTGTTTTCATGCAGGAACATTTTTTAACTTTATTTGGACTTTCTCCTACTACCGCCTCCTCAACACCAACTTCAAGCACCTCAAGTGTTTTTCCTAGGTTTTTCTAAAAAAATAAATGCCATCCAAATATATAATTACAAACTTTCCAAGAAAATACTTAATGACCTCATTCATGAGTCTCATGAATATACTAGGTGCATTGGTTAAGCCAAAAGGTATAAATATCCACTCATATAAACCATCATTGGTCTTGAATGTTTTTTCCATTCATCTCCCTCTCTGATCCTAACTTGATGATAGCTAGTTTTTAAATCTAGTTTATAAAATAAATGTGCACCACCCAAAAAATCCATCGTATGATGCTTACACGATAAAATAAATATGTATGTTATCATGAGAAAATTGTACAGTCATATGTATGCATTATAAGACACTTAGGGTCAGTTCGTAGCACATATAAGGGTTACATTTTCAGTTGGAAACATCATGAAGACACAAAAATAAAAATATTTCCTAAATTTGACATAAAAAATAAACCCTCACTGTGTACCATAGCTATAAATTAACTACCTCATAACCTTTTCTTTGATAGTGTGACGGTCGGGAAAAGCCAACTCAACACCTCAAGATGCAAATTTTCTTGAAGAACATTTCACCTCTTGACATGATGTGCTAACCATTTACTAACTATCACAAGTAGGGAAATTGCTTATCTTTTACTTTGAAAATTTTGCAGTCAATAAATAGCTCAAATTAGGAGGAAAGTAAGGGGCCATAATACACATATCTTTTCAACTTGTTTTGGTCATTTAAAAAAGAGACTAATTAGGAGGAATGTAAGTGGCCCTAATCCACATATATTTTCAAAATCATTTTTCTCATTTCAATTTCACGTCACATAGCTTAATTAGGAGGAAAGTAAGTAGCCTTAAATCCATGGATATTTTTTACTAACCAAATATTTTACTTCATTTCAATTATTGTTGGGACCATGACCGAGTGTTAGTAAATAAAAGGAGTAGCCCCTATTTCTCGACTTCCCTTGCATCCTTGTAGTGATTTTGTGGTCGCCTTTGAAATATTTCTCAAAGCAATCGGTTTCCATCTCCCTATATGCTCACATAATTTTATTAGGAAGGAAGTAACTGGCCCATCATCCATAAATTATTTCTATACTTCTAAGGAACAAGCATAAAATAGTGCAATTAGGGTAATTTGTCAAGGATCATTTCATATCCACATCACTTCACACTTTGTTTGCTCACAATTTCACTTGCACACACTAAGCTACTCTAAAATTTGTACAAAGGGTATCCACTTTCCGCAGCATTTGTACTTAGTTTAGTTTATCTTACATTTCACACCGTAAGTGAATTAAGACTATATAAAATAAACCATAACTTGAACACATTAAATTACCCACAAGGGCCATAAGATAATTTACAGCTTACATTAGCACCACGGGTGTAGGGAACACATATGCTGCCATTGTTTATTCTACATTTTCACGCGTATAAGTTGAATTTTAGGGATCTTAAAATATTGCATCATCTAGTGAAAAATATAGTGCATGAGAAGAACTTGTGAAGGGGGCAAGGCTTAGGGGGTAGATTATCACATACCTTCATGTTTTCTACTGATGTTTGGTAGGAGTAATAGGTCCAAACATGACACCCAAAAGGTGATATTCACTCATTCCCACTAGACACAAGTAACTTAGTGGCCAAAATTGGGGAATATTTCCCTATAGGTTGAGGTGTGGGAGAACTAATACCTGAGGTGATATTTGTAAGGCTGCTGGAAGAATCACTAGTTCTTTTGGGACATAGCCCTATGACCCCATTATAACCCTCTCTGCCTTGGTTGATTTTTGGTTATTAGAAACATTTCCAGCATTTTCAGAATGTGGCCCCAGTATCCTATTAAGGAATCATATAAGGTTTCCAGTTACTATTTGAGACAAAAGGATGTTATGTCTATATGGATCTTTATCATACACAATAAACCTCATAAAATCATTTTTTTTATTGTTTCACACATGAGATAGATAAAGGGAAAATTAACCACTTATTTTTCTCTTTGTTTTATATATGTGATTCATTTTAGTTTATTCAAAGAACAATACCTCACCACATAGGTAACAAACACTCACAAGGGAAGCATATGGGAACCGAGGGCTACCCGTTGCTCTTGTAGAATACTAAAACTTCCCCCTTTACTGCAAGGTGTGCTATATATTTTTGTATATCAGCATAGACGATACCATTCATCTACTTTGATTGGCTCATATTCTATCATATAAACTTTGATTGGGACCTCTCTCCATCAAGGTACTCCTTTTACTACCCCTTAGGCGAGTGCACATACTACCTCATCGGGTTGTCCCACATACTTCCTGTTTGGTCAATTTAGTGTGTCCTAAATTGCTGCATTTAATTTGTCAATCCGGGAATCGTAAGCTGATGAAGTGCGGTGCACTATATGTGCAAGATAACCTATTTCTTAACTTTTGTCGTTTTTTTTGCCGACATGAAACTCCATAGTTGACTTCCACGTGGACGGCTTTGACCGCGGCTTCTTTGAACGAGTTTTCTTGAACCAGTAGGACACGAACCATGTCCACGTCATTCCTAGCCTGCCCATGTGGCTCGTTTCCCTTGTAGACACCTGTAGCATATAGTTCCACAAAATAGCTGCGGAAAGTTGCAGCAGCTACGGAAAGTGGCAAGTTTCCGCAGCTGTATGAACAAAATCTAGATCAAATAGAAAACACAAAAACATAATTAAAAACCATGTTAGATACCCTTTTGCACATGATATTGACAATTTTGGAGGTTTAGGTGAGTGAAAAAGGTATGGAAAAGTGTATGGAAAAGATGCAAATTCGGGACTCAACACTTCCCTAGGAAGGACTCCTTTGCACACTGAATTTCAAATTTTTTTATAGTGGCGAATACCAACCGAATCAGGTTTCTTCCTTGAACCTCCCAAATTGAAGCAAGCTCACAAATGATCCCATTGCTCATAATCAACAATGTCCCACTATTCCAACCAAGTTTCCTTCTGATGTTCCAAAATTTGAAGGAAAATAGGGGGATGATCTCAAAAACCACATTATGACCACTCATCTATGGTTCTCATCCAATCACATCATATTTGACTCAATTTTACTGACACTATTTCAACACACACTTGCTAAAACTGTGGAGAAATGGTACGTAAGTGATGCTTCAGGATCCCATGCAGCCTTTGAATCCTTAGCCATGCAATTCCTAACCTTTTTCCAGCTCCTAGTTCAACACGATACTGGGTTGGATATATTAACACACTTTTGGAAAACTACTTCCACAAACATCTCAGACCATACTCATGAGTGGTGGAAACATCGTAGTCTTTGTAAGGTGGATGCAACCAAGGATATCGACCTAAATTTCTTTCTAAAATATCTTGTGCCAAAATTTTCCAAATATGTGGCCATAACCATACCATTGACAAAAGAAGATGATATTATTAAAACTCAATAGTTTGATCCTATTTATAGCTACTCAAGGTGCCTTTATTTTCTGCTTCGAGATGCCTCCCAATTATAGTCATTGTGGATGGTTTAATTGGAGCCATCATTAAAAATCAACTTGAATTTTTTTTTCAACAGTTTGAAAATGCATATAGTGGAAAAGCTTATTTTAAATAATTTGGTGGTCCAATTGCAAAAAAAAATTCAACAAACACGAGATATTATCCTAATCAACATGTACACTCCCAAAACCCTCCCACACAGGGTAACACCAATACCCTACCATTTAGAGTAACCAATACCCTATCCTTTAGAGCAATTAATATCCTACCACGTAGGGTTTTCAGTACCCTACATGTGCCAACGAGATAGTTTCAACCTCCCAAACCACTTACACCAACATAGGAGAAGGGATCCCTTACTACCATTTTTGAGAAACCCAACAAAAGAACCCCACAACTCAGCCTAATGTTGAGGTAAATTTCATAAAACCTTTTTTCCCACAACAACAACATCATTTGAATAGTTGAATACAAAAAATTCTTTAAATTATAACAAGAATAAGGGAAATAACAAGAAAAAAGGGGAACCTGGGTAGGGGGCGAACAACCAACAACAACTTTTGCAGACACAAAATGAGGGGAATCCCCCCAATTGGAACCCAAACCAAAATTAGGGTACAAATAACCCACAAAAGAAGAAAATAACCCACACTAATCATGCTTTCATTATTTGTGGTGAGTACAGACATTACACCCATAATTTTCCACAAATCCCTGATTTGAAGAGGACGAGAAAAGCCATAGCGATAGGGGGGAATGAACCAACACCAATAACATGCGGTTATGCAGAATCATTTCCCTCACCAAGTAACGATGGCCACAAACATGATGCCACCTCTCCACCCTATCAATACCCAACTAAAAACCATCCTAATGATGCAATATACCATGAAATTTATATGGCAGGGACTGATGTCCTTTTACATAATCAAAAGCATGACTATGGAATCCCCCCCCAGATATGATTCCTTCCACATAAAGTAATGCTACAAATATTCCACCTTTGACTTTTCCATGAACCCCTATCAAATCCATCCCAAGGATGATCAAAATTCCATTGCATCATGTGGAACATAATTCAAATGAAACTCATAGCTACAACATTATTAATGTCCTAGTGCAGTCACCTTCTTCCATGTACACATTAGATGTCCTATAGACTTTTCCAACACAATGAAATTCCCTAATTTTTTGTTTAGGTGTAATTCTAGATCGCGGCTACTTAATTTTGATTTTGAGAATGAAAAATCATAGCTACCATCGATAGTCGCCTTCCAGATTCCGGTTACCATTCAAAATATGAACATCCATCATTGCATCATTGATGAGGGGGAATCCACCTGTATCATGTCCAAATCAGTTTGGAAAAAACTAGGATCCCCTAAGCTAATTACTTCCCCCATTACACTAAGGGCATACGATGGGTGGCCCTTAGCCCCCATAGAAATTTTTCAGAATGTCATGATAGAGGTTTCCAGAAAAATAGTCTCATATATATCGATGTCGTAGATCTCTGATAATCCCTTTTATCTCATAAAATTTAGTGGGGGACAACTCTTGATATTCAGTGAGAAGCTCTGAAATCTTACCCAATGTATCTTCATCCCAATAATCCCCTATTTTTGAAAACTTAGGTTGCTCTTCTGTCCCAATATTAACATGCCTAGTCTTAATAGGTTCAGTAACATCTGGAAATTTGATATCAGGTCCAGCGACTGTGCGATGCCCCTCAGACTCAGGGATGTTAATGTTTATTGGATTCTCATCATTTCCTTCAACAATCACATTACGACATTCAACTGCAGCCTTCATTTGCACATTCAATTATGGTAGATTCCATACTACTGGTTCCATTGGCATGTCAAAAGTAACGTCTTGAATCTCATACAATGCCTCATCAATGCACTGGAATCCACATTCAAATATGAAATTCAAAATGAAGCTTTATTTCAGTGTAGCCATTCCACAGTACCATGTCGCAGCTCAGTCTCCAAGTACCAATTCATGGATACCCTATCCAATGTATGAATGAATATGTGAACCCATTCCAGTTGCGGATCTTCTCCCCAAACTGTAGTCCAATTGGCTAAATGTTGCACGGATCATCTTGGCCTAAATATTGTTCTATCATTCAGGTGTTGGGGCTTCCAAATCACAGTCATAGAATTCAATGTCATTCCCTCCAATAAGAAATATTTCCTTTGTGGGTTCCTCACCAGTGCACTGGGGTTGTGCAGAGCTAGATCAAGTGCGTGGAATCGTTGCCATCATAGTGGGGAATTTCACGTACCTCAGAGGATATACAGTGCAAATATATGGTTCTCGATTACAATGCAGTGTGGATACTTCATGTAAGAGATTCTTCTACTATTCCAATTCTTCGTCTATATGATAAGCTCGGACTATCATTTTCCCAAATAAGTCAACCATTTGTCATGAGGTTGATCCAATCCTCATCCTTGGTGGTTAAATATTTTTATACATGATCAATATCTTCATCTACATATTCATTGCACATCGGCTCTATATATCTTGCTCCTTCTACAGGCTCTAGGGGGACCATAACCCTTGTCCCATTACATTCAAATACCATGCTCCTTCATTTGAGTTTAATAACAACATCCATGTCAAAAGCCTAATATAGACCTACCAGCTCAGGATACATATTTGCATCATCAACAATTTCAATGGCCTCAAATTCAACAAGCACCTTGACTCCATTAATGTCAACTGTTACCCAAGAGAGTCTACCCATTGGGATAATTTTTTGCTAGTTAGCCATGGATAGTTGGACTGAGGACCATTCTATCTTGGGTTATCCCATTTTACTCCATGTCTTTTTAGGTAGTACATTTGCATCATATCCCATATCTAGAATAAATTGATCCATCTCAAAGTCTCTTATATGAGCGGTTAAGTGCACCTCTCACCCATTATTTTGTTCTTGTAGATTTTGTTGACAACCCTTTGTTCGATCTGACGTTGGTATTTCTCGATTCAGTAGTCAAATAATGTTTGAAGGTTGTCAACCACGTTCTTATTGTGAAAACTCTTGATACAAGCATGTAGCAAAAATTTTAGTTCAACTGGATCAGTCTCATTTGTGGCATTCACAACATTCCTAGTTGGTAATTTTGACGTCGAGGCGTTAGGGCTCATAAAATAATTCTTTGCTTTAGTAAACGTACCATTTTCCCTTTGCAAGTCAAATCCTTCCTTATTCTCAAGGGATTTTCAAACCCAAACATCTACAATGGGTTTTTTACCTTCTCCTTTTACTTCACTAGTTGTTGCACCACTTCTGGTCACAATATTGACACTAGGCTCTATGTCGTGCAGTTCCACCCTCATCATTTGAATGTTCTGTGTAGGCATCTGAGTCTTCTTTTCCTGAATTTTTTCAAACAGTACAGGGAAATATTCAATGACGTGGTCAAACTATCGACAATACCTACAAGATGGGTGTGTCAGGTTCTGGAAGTCGTGCGTGAAGTGGCCAACTTCTCTAGAATTATAACAGATAATCTGGCCTCTTCCATGACCATCTCCTCCTCCTCTTACGTGACCTTCGCATTGAAATACCCCTCGCCCATAGGGCTACATAGGCGAATCTAGGCCTATACTTTCTGACTGCATTCTGTAAGAAAAACGTTGTTCAATAATTAGGTCAAAGTTGCGAGACTTCTTATCATCATGGTCTAAAAACTAGAAAAAGGTGAAATATAAATACTTGGGAGTATAAATATATTTCACCAACCCATGACAGTAGTCTGTAGGGTGTTGTCTAGTTACTTGAAATAGTGTGCATAATAGTGTAGGGCTCGCAGTTGGCCCAACCCTTAGATTAGGCTTGATCAGAGTCGGTCCTCCAACTGCCCGATATTCGCCATATACTGGGCATTGATCCTTATAGTGTCCCTCAACCTTGTGGCGTACACACCATAATTTTGCGAGCACGTCCTTCCCGTTCTCCTATCTCAAATTTTGCAGTTCTAAGTGTAGGGTAGAAACCTGGCTGAATCTGCTGAACCTCGATCTGCATTTCCTGAACTGGTGAGGCTTCCAATTTCATCGAGATTTCTGTTAGCCACCTGTAAAGTTTGATTATACCAAAGGTGGCTAAATTTGTTTTTGAGCCTTTAAGGAACAATTTTTTCCCTATCAAAAACTGTTGGCACTTGAAGACTCTTGAAGGCCTCATGCCTCTGTCCAGATCCCATACTGCTGTTTACATCCTAAAAACCTCTGGAATCCTACGAAAATCCAAAGTCAAATACTACTGCAGACCCCTTTTTCCCCTTCTCCTCAAAACTAACCTCCTCTTCTATCTCTCCATTCCCCATGAAAATCCCTCATTTTTACATTTCTGCTATTTCCCCTCATCAAAATCCATTTTATAAGGTCTAAGACCCCTTCTTAGCCTTATCGGAACCTTCATTTTCTTTGAAAAAACATTAAAAACCATAGAAAATATATATTTTCTATGTTCTGGGCTTAAGCCCCCTCGGGCTAAGATTCTAACACTTTTTCATCCATGCGCCCGAGCGCCAGAACCAACTGCTAAACCTTGTGGGC